>CAMOHE010045054.1:0-59798 GCA_946598075.1 Artocarpus hirsutus | reverse complement strand
GTTTGATCAGGAATTAACCAATTTATCTACGTATTAGCCAATTCCATGACTTTAGTCTCTGTTTATTCCATGAGACTGAAAGTCGGCTGTAAGGACGTAGGGGTAAGCTTTGAAAAATAGTGTTGGAAAATTCTAGTGATCTTTACATGCTTAAAATGCACCAAACCACAATATTCCATCAAAATCAATTCGTTGCTTATTCCTTTCTCCCATTTAAAAATCAGCCGTTGTCCCTTAAAGAATTGAGTTGTCCCGCTTTTGTAGTACACTAGTCCGTATACTTTCCAGTTTCATGAAGGCAACAGAGAAACTACCAAGTTAAAAAAAAAAGCCTTTTTGGAGCACATGACATGAGAACTGAAATAATCTTTAATTTTTCAACTTGTATTTTATTTTTCATTCGGTAGCCAAATGGTAAAAGATATCTTATAACTTAAACAACATTGGGTATACGTATCACTTTGGTTGAGTGTTACCCTTTTTCTTACACTTTAGTCATGGAGGAATATTCTTAATAGTACTTCAATTTTAAATTGACAAACCAGCAAGAAAAAAAAATATAAATAAACAGATATTTTTATATAAATATATCATTAAGGGCCTCTATTGTTTAAGAAGAAAAAAGCAAATGAGAGAAACGTGGTTCCTCTTATTTAATTTAGGCTTATAGCAGTGTAAAATGCTCAAAGGCATGCAGAAATACTGAAAGCAACCTAGAGTGACTTTAGGGCCTATTGGCATAATAAACTCAAATCTTCAGAAATATTTGGAGTAATTTGTTGTGTTATAATGGGTTATATATATAGATATATTATACATGATATATATATATATATGTATTTATATTTACATGTCATCTCCACTCATTGTGAATTTTGTTTGCTAGCCTAAAAGTTTGTTATGATCATACCTCCTCAAAAGGCATATAAAATAGCTTAGCTATCAATTAGCCTTGGAATATATAATGTGGAAAAAAAAAAGTGCCCCTTCTAGTTGCTGCCAAGACTAATAGACGGATTTTCTTTTTGCTTGAAAGCTTTTGCAAGTCTAATAATAGGAAATAAAATGTGGGTTTTGAAGTGCGTTAAGTAAATATTCACCCAAAAAAAAAAAGAGAAAATAAAAATTAGTACGACGGAAAGTTATATACAAGGAAAGATTATTGGGGATGATCATTTTCAGAAAATGACCAGACTTGTACGAAGTGTAACTATATATTCAAATGTTATCATCAAAACATGGTTGCCGTGAAATGTGAATCACATAATTATATATGATGCTACGTACATTGGAAGATATTTTCACATGCTTTTTTTTTAGTAGTACAAAGGTGTATTCACTTTAGTTGAACAAATTGCCAAATCAGTGTGCCCCCATGAAGGAGTGTGTGCGTGTGCATATAGTGAATATTATGTCAATGCCTTCTATGAAAAAAAAAAATTATATCAATGCCTCGTGTATAGTGATTGTCACTCCAATTAATAAGGATTCCTGATCATTAAGGTGATATGTATGTCAAACATCTAGTGAGACTTAATTATATATTTAAGCCAAAAAAAAAAAAAGATTGAAGTACATACCACTTGATTGTAAACACATTGAACGCATATGATCTTTTCAACTTTTGAAAACGCCATATGTCTTTGTTGAAGCCTTCTGTCTAAGGGCATCTTCACTAATAATGTATATTTTTCATGTCATTAGTGTGTTTAGGAGAAGAGTCTTTTAGTTCAAAATACTGTAGCTATTAAGTGCTTTATATTGTAACTATTTTTTGTTTTATACTTTAGTTATTGAGAGCTTTATACTATGAATGGTTCAAATTAAAGAGTTTGAACCAATGCACCAAAAGAAAGATTTATTTAATCAAAACTACGTTAAAACACAAAAAAATAGTAGATTCGATAATAAGGCATAGAAAAAATATCTTACTAATAAAATTTTGTTTCAAACAAATACCTTACTTATAGAATTTTGTTTTAAACAATCAGATCTATCCCGTATAAACATGTACTACCAATAGAGGGTCCTACCATAAAAAGAATATATAGAACACTAACAAAATATAACACAAATTAACTATTGTATTTCACACTCCATTACAGAGTTTTCCATTTTTTTCGAACATTACAAAAAACTTTACTCGAATCTGAACAATTAGGAGTTAGAAAGCTCAAGATATAGGCAATCAATTGTCACCGACTCACCAATAAAATATACAAACCGAGAGGGAAGAAAATAAACAGTAAAAATAGATAGTATATTAACCGTTCAAATTGATCTCAATAGCGTAAATTGGTGGAGTGATAACATTAAATGCTATTTGTGTCATTGGTAAACATGTTACATCCGAGAGGTAACATGACACGTATTTTTTAACGTAGTAATATGGAAACATTTTCTTTTATGCGTTTAGAGTGAAAAGAAGAACAAATCCCTATTAATATAGCCCATGAAAATCTATTATAGATATTAATGTGTTGTTAGATTCTAAAAACATGTATTCAGTTGCTTTATGCTTTTTTGTATCTTCTACCACTGTAAAAAAATCAAGTTTTTAAGTGTAATCTTTTTTGTTTCAATTCCAATAAAGAGGATTCATTTTCCTATACGCTAAGAGTAAATAGTTAAACAAATATCATGTACATTGTTTATGAAAATCTTTCATGAACAATGATGTTTTGTAAGGTTTGCTAAAAACACTATCGTTTTGCAAATGAATATTTTCAACACTCTGTCCATACATATATTTGAATTTCATTTGCGACTCAAATTATAATTTATTTGTATATTTAAATGATGGTTTAAAACACAGTTCAAATCACCTCATATTACAATTTTCAAGTCAATTAAAGTCTTATTAAATTTGAAGGTTTGCATTAGTGATGTGAACTTTGATTGAGAGTCAAAGAAAATCCCTATCTAATTTATTCTTTTCTTCACCCTGCCTATCTAAATGACTTTCAATGTTCACGTCCATGACAGATTTCAAATTAAGGTCTTGTTTTGTCCAAAGATCTTGTGCACGTCAAAATTACTTATTTTTTCTTTCAAATAAAAAGATTAAGGAGGCGTAGTTTTAAATTTGTTAAACAAACAAATAAAAATTATAGTTGCACCTACTAAGGTTTATTTGTTTCATAGGTTCAAATTACAATTCAAATTATTTTAATATAGTATTTTCTCTTATAAAAATTTAAATCTTTGTTTAAACCTATAGATAAAACAGGCCATACGTTTTATTTTCCAAACTAAAAAAAATCAAGGAAGTGTAGTTTTTAATTTATTAAGTGATAAAAACAAAAATTTCTGGCTATAAATTTACAAAATCACACTTTAAGCAATCTCTCTGAAAAAAATGAAGGACGAATACCATCTGAGCAACTTAGTGCCACTGTTACTTATTTATTTGTATTTTTTTTCCTGAATGAAACTCATCTATATGGTTACTCTGTTGTCTTTCTCCTTCAGATTTTGTGGAGAAACTATTATTTAAAATTAAACAAGTGAGTTGGACGGACTATTTAGCATTTAGCCCCTGGTTTTTATATATAATCAACAAACACTGTTGCTACAATTTGATATTCTACCGGCTATAGCCTGTTCAACACCTTGCAAAACCTCCTGACCCTACTGCACCTTGTCCCATCGCCTGATACCAGTTAATGTGAAAGACAACCCCTTCATAACACGAGTACGATGTATCAAAACTTCATATGTACTTTAGGAAAAGCCTCTTTTTATATATATATATATATATATATATATATATTATTTTCTAAAGAGCCACACAAGAAGTTTGATGTGAGTCGGTACATGAATTGCATGGGGTGGGAAACGGCGCTTTATCTAACCTGTTGTTTGGTTAAACATGAAGTATAGTTTTTACTATAAATTTAATTATAAATAATATAAAATTTTTATATATTATAATAATAAAAATAATAAAAATTATTATAATATAAAATTTTTAAATACTACAGTAAAAATAATTCTAACCATTAGTTTCTATTATTTTTTTAAAACCCTTTAAGATTTCATCGTAGTCTTTAAAAAGGGTTAATAGATTCCTTTGGAAAAGCTCTATACTGTATAATAAAATATGAACCATGATATTCAAATGAATAAAGAATCAGATCTCGCGTGTTGCATAAAAAAATTTCACATTTAGTGTTTGAAACTAAATAAAATGATAAAATCTAGTATTAAAACTTTACATGAGTCTTAAATTTTAAAGTCTTTTTATTATCTAGATCTTTGTCATTAGGATTTTGTTTTTCACTGTAACACATATAATAACTGGTAGGTTATTTTTTTTGGTGTGCGCTATAGAAATCCTCTAAATTCTTTTTGTTTTCTATTTATTTATTTATTGGATTGGACCCTAAATTTTATTCATGAAAAGCTTGTAGCACTTGTTCTGGACGGTAAAGGAGAAGGTGGAATATTCAACACAATTTTTGACGGGCCCCATCAAATCTAGGTGGGTCTCTATCCCAAAAAGGAACAAATTGCGGAATCACGATCGAGGCCGTAAAGCTCAGTGGGACCCGGAATGTGACGGTGGTGGGTCTCCATCCCACAATTTTTGCTTTTACCAAATTAATACTCCCCACCATAAGAATGTTGGACCTCCCCACATTTTATATTCAACGACGTGTTCTGCCGTGTGGATGCTATAAGCCAGTGCTTTTGTATCAGTATAGCCCGTCTTTCTATGATTGGTCTCTCTCTCTCTCTCCTGTCCGAGTGTGGACGGTGATGTGTTCGTTCAGTGTTTGACTTTTCTTATTCCCAATGACGTGGGGTAATGGTCAATGGGTCCATCTTTGATGTTTTTATAAAAATCCAAGGGTTGTTAAGGGGATCTGATTACTGTCGTTTTTGTGTTTGTCCGCTTAGGACTGTAGCATTTTTGCATTATAATCTTTTTTCGATATTTTGCGACAGAATCTTTTTTTTTTCTGTGTCTTTTTAAGGAAAATGGAGCAAAAATTGTGTTGAATACCGTGTTTTAGTATGAACTTATAGTATTTTATTTTTCTTTGAAACATAAAAAGAATTTTACTGTATAGTATAAAAAAATACATAGAAAGAATTTCGTTTTAAAACCATTAAATTTGTATAAAATTCTATTAATTTTGTATTTTTTTTTATTTTGATATTGTTTTGATTGGCTCTATATTCTGAAACATGCCGTAGAGGTATAGTGTCATTATCTATAGAAGGCTTCCAAAATAAGAAAACAAAACGAGCACTGCCATTCAGCCTGAGTGGGCTGCAGTCCGGTCCCCTCATGGGGGTGGGCCCCACGGGGTAGGTACCAAGTGGGACTCACCCTGATAAGGGGCCCAGGCTATAGTCTGTTTGAACCGAAAAATATTTTTCAAAGAAAATTCATTTTCAAGAAAAAAAAAAAAAAAAGTCTACAACTGGTAGATACATCATGATCAAGTCAAAAAGAAAATTATTGACGGCCTTAATCTCATGAGATGCAAGCAAAAGCCTGGAACACTCGTCAAAGATCACAACAAAATGCTTGGCTATATGTAGCTGTTGCTCAGCTGAATGGGGCTGATTTCGTTACCAAGACCCTTTTTTTGGAGATCGTAACCTGTTGGATGACTTATTCCTTGCGCATAAAGTCAATTAGGGAATTAGGAAGTTTACACGACTTTGGTTTTTACTCGAAAATGTGTCCGTGTTGTGTTTCATGCATATTCATTACACGACTTAAAGAGGTACGAATTTTACCGACGGTGAAGTTTTGCCTCTTATTCAAGATCAACTTTCTGGCTTTGAAATTTTTGCTTAACGTCACGCATGAATTTAATAGGCAGTTTGAGAAATGAGCAAGAAAATTTAAGTTTAAATTGTAACAATTTAAATTTTGTAAGAAAAAACACTATAGATGAGTTTGAGTCAATTTTTTTTAGTTCAAACTAATTTTCTAAACGGTGTATAAGCACCATATTGACGGTGGAGATAAGCTCGGTTAGTGTCCCTCGAAATTCTCCGTGCATACTTTAAGCCTATCCATGCAGGTCGGGTGTCATGGGACACGCCACACTCTTCTGTTGGTCATACTACCTTTTGTTTGTGCACAATTACTATCAATGGCAGCTGGGCAATTTTTCCTGCGGTGGTGTAAACTAAACCAAAATTTTTAATTAAAACACATCATTATTATTTTGATAGAGTTTAATTCAATGTTTTAAATTTACAATTTACAAAATTATGAATTCTTACAATATTATGATTGAGGTGTTGTTTATTTCATACTTTAAAATTGAAATATTATAGATTATTTGGTAACTTTGGTTTAAATCAAAACTGTTAGTTCAAACTAAGGTTACTATAGTGTTTTTTTTTTCAAAATTTAAATTGTTGCAATATATATATATATATATATATATTTTTTTTACAAAATTTAAATTGTTGCAATATATTTTCATGCTAGATAGTCTAGATAGTCTAAGTATAAGAAATATATTTAGCAAGATGCTTAATTTATCATGTTTATAAAAACATATAGTTATGCTCCGGACTTTGTTATTTTTGTTAAAATATTTTATGTATTATATAATTTTCTGATGGGTAAATCAGATTAGTGATCTGGAATCCAGCAAACTATAAGTATAGAAAGCAAGATTAACAAATCGGCATCACTTGGAAGTTAAAGGCTTATACCAAAATAGCATTAATTAATTAGTTACAAAACTATTAGGAAAAATTGATAAGTTCAAAAATGAATGACGGTTTACTTTTTCGCTCTGCATCTCATGTAACATGGTTGCATGTATCAGTTATCATTAAATATGTTTCTGAAGTGGGCATTTTAAATAGTTAATACATAGTGGTCACAGAAATAAACTTCACCGTAAATTTATACTCGATTTCACTGAAAAGTGTAAAGTTTAATTCAAATCCTCTACCTGTAAGTTAAAAAAATAGTGAATATATTACCTATACTGATCAATGTTTCAATAATGCCTACGCAAAATAATAAATATAGCCCATGTTTGATAGCTTGTATTATATTTTTTTGTCAATTTTTAACTTCATTCCTTAAAAAAAAAAAATTATTTACCTATTCTTCTCCTTTTTCTTTTGACTGATTTTAGCTATGATCCATACAAAAATTGTTTGATAATCTTTCCTGAGAAACTTTCATTATATATATGAACCAATTCCATGACTTTATTAATTATCTGTTCATTTTTTTATTGCAAGAAATTTTATATTTTAGGAAAAAGAAGTGCCAGCATGAGGAAAGCACTTGATTTGTGATTGTAAATGGGTAAGTTTTGCATGTAATACTGGAAATTTTAGTGATCCTACATGCTTGGAATACGCCAAACCACAATATTCCATCAAAATTAATATTCGCTGCTCATTCCTCTCCTCACCTTTAGAAAACCACCCGTTGTCCCTTAAAGAATGAGCATTTGCTTTATCAATTGGATTTTCTGCATCTTTTGTAATACATGCAGTCCATAGACTTTCATGATGGCAACAGAAAAACTACCGTTAGGTCAACTATTCAATCAAATGATATTGAGCATGTTTTCTGTCTCTTTTCGAGAAACAAGGGGTTATTAATCTTTAATTTTTCAACTTGTATTTTATTTTATATTTGGTAGCCTAAAGGTAAAAGATATCCAACTTAGTAGACATGAATAGGTACCACTTCTTTTTTGTCTTATACTTAGAAAGGTGCGTACTTGCATTTTAGTCATGGAGGAATATTTTCAATAGTACTTCAATATAAATTTGACAAACGATATATATACAAATATATATATATACTCAAATATATATATATATATATTATTTAAAGAGAAAGAAGCAAATGAGAGAAACGTGGTTCATCCTATTTAATTTAGGCTTTTAGCAGTGTAAAATACTCATACGCATGCAGGATTGAAAGCATTTGCAGGGATCTAGAGTGACTTTAAGGCCAAGTAGCATAATAAACTGAAATATTCTGAATAATGTATGATATTAGTGCTCCAAAAAATTCGATATATAATTGGAAAGATTTGAACAAATATGTTGTTATAATGGATTCAATATATGGATCCCCACCCTAGACTTTTTTATGGCTTTTGATAATTCTTACAAAGTGGCTACATTTTTTTTAGGACAAAGCGGGACAATGAACTTTTTTTAAATTTGTCGGCTTATGCATGCCGGGAATTCACATGTATCCATATATGATATGCCTAAATATATTTATATTTGTCATCTCCGCTCATTGTGAATTTTGTTTGCCAGCAAAAAGTTGATTATGATCATATATACCTTCTTAAAAGGAATATAAAAAGCTTTGCTCTCGAGCCTTGGAAGTTGGAATATATATATGATATGTGAGAAAATGAATAAATGAAGAAGCCTTTTCTAGTGGTTGCCTAGTTTAATAGAGACGAATTTTCATTTAGCTTGAAAAGAAGAGTGTTCGGGAGAGTGATAAATTCACATGCTATAGTCTGTCTTATAGACTGTTATATATACTAAAATGAAAAATAAAAATATGTTACAATTGAAGTATCTACATGCTATATAGTGTGTGATAAAGTTTTTATATATACTAAAATGTAAAATAAAATGTGTTACAGTTAATGCTCTCACGTGCTATAATGTGTAATATAAACTCTGTAGTCAGAACTCCACCCAAATACCTTATAGTCTAAATTAGAAATCCAGATTTTTTTCATGCAATAATAAGATGTAGCTTTGAATTGCGTAAGTAAATATTCACCAAAAAAAAAAAAAGTAATAAAGCTATAATCATGATTGATGTGTATTGGTTTTCAGACAATGACTATACATGTGAGGGAATAACAATTCCTGTAAAATGATATATTATCAAAGCACAATTGGCGTGAAATGTGAATCACAAAATAATAAACAATACTACGTGCATTAGAAGATAGTCCCATGTTATAATTTGTTTAGTCGTACAAAAGTCTACGATCGCTTTGATTAGTTTTTGGGCGCGACCGTTTTGTTGAACAATCCCGCCAAATCAGTGCCTCCATTGAAAGTTATATAAGCAATTAATTTAATCTTATAGCTTTATAATTTCATTATTAACAAAACAATAAAATTCATCTTAAAAAATACACTATATATTAAAATGGAACTCATAATTTAGTGAATAGTTAGGCCATAGGATGAAAAGAATTTTTAGTTATATATATCTAGTGAAAAAGTAAACGTATATGATGGCTATCAGCGCCGTGCAAATATGTGCTGAGTCAATTTAATAAGTTTCTGTGATCATTAGAATTATATATATAATGTATAATATATAATATATAATATATAATATTTGAGTACGTGTGAAATAAAAGGAAAAATAAAAAGGTACAAACCAGTTACTTAACTGGGGACACATTATAACACCCAATTTTTCTATTTAATAGGAAATATAAAAGTCTAACGTTAAAATTGACGACAGTAATATTTTTACTAACATGTTATTTAATGATATTACAGGTGACAGCGACAAAAGGTTCAATGTGTTAAGGAAAAGTTCATGCTAACTATGCAAGAATTATGTTTATTTATGAATTAATATGTGATAATGCATTTTGTTTTGTTTTAATTAAAAAAGTATGATGAGAAGAAATTAATATGAATTTTGGGTTATGTGTTATAGTATATGATTCATCTATTTTTTTTATTGTATATATCAATATTTATAAGTTAAAATATATTTACCACTATACGTATTATAAATTAAATAATTATACATGAATTATTAATATAAGTTAAATTTTATATGTTATATATTAGATATATAATTACACGTACACATGTATGAATGTATATAGATAATGATTTATGAAGGCTTTGGGCTAAAAGTTGGGCTTTGCGGCAACTTTTCCGAGTAGGAGTAGGAAAAAGAAAAAAAGTGTTATACATGGCAAAAAAAACTTAGGATTTTAGTCCATATATAAAATCTATATAAAGACCTCTTATTAGTAACCTAGACTCACACTTCATTCTTTCCTTATTGATTGGCTTTATGCTTGGTTTTCTTTGGCTTTATCAAGATTTCTAATCTCCTTAGTTTCATTCATCTTAATAAGTGTATCAATTATTTAACATGTTTGTTTGATGTTTTGGTTTATTATGTTAGTATTAGAATTATTTTTATCATCATATGGATTCTTTCATCATATGTATATCATGTCAATTGATGATTAAAAAGAGTTAATATTTTAGTTGTTTTAACTAACCTCTTATTAAACCCTAGATTGGAAATATTATAGATTTTCATATTTTTGTTTCGAAGATCTTTATGGGTGTATTTTATTATCAATTAGCATCATGTTAATTATGTGTTTACAATTTTAATTGAGGTTTTGTTAGGTTATGGATTGGTATTAAAATTTTTTATGCCTTATGTCTACTTTTCATACAAACACCTGACAGCCGTCATGTTTCAGTAATTTTTGATTCTTTATTGTTCTGTTTATATTTTTCTCAAATACTAGACATCTTAAGCTTTCTTTTGGCTTTTGAATCACTTGAATCGGATTTTCTTTGAATAGTTATGATTTTTTGAAATTGACCCTAAAAATTGTATAGTTTTACACGAACCTTAAATTTAGACTGAGTTTTGAGGACTTTTTCTTCATGCAAATTATTGTCAAAATATGCATCTAATATATCAAATTCTTTGTTTTTGAGTCTAGTTTCTAATGCCACTGGATTTAACTAATTTGGAGTTAAGATGAAATTATTATGAATTTTTAAGTGAATAAAGATCATTCTATCTACTTTTGGGAATTAGGCCTTAGGTTCATAAATTATGATTTTGTGCTTCTTGATGTTATTACGTAATGAGGTGATATTCCATGATATTATGAGATGTTTATATATTGTTAATAGTATTATTAGTGACTTATAGTTAATATATATGTTTGGCATAAACTCTTCAAAGAAGCGAGTACATCGAAGACACGAGTCGTCGTATCACCTACCGTTGAAGTTTGAGTAAGTCTAGAAATCAGGTAAGTACATCTCTCACCTACAATATGACTATTCAAAATTTAAAAAAAAAAAAAGATTGATGTTGATGATATGTTATAAAGATGTTCTAAGATGAGGATTTTTAATAATAAGGAATTGATGAAAAACAATGAAAGATGATGTTATTTTTACCTCATTATTTTATTTGATGGATGTCTTTTTATAAAAACCTATATACATGTATTATCTATATTATTATTTTGATGTTTTAAAAAGGCGTTGTACATTTGACGGATTGATGGTGATGATGGGGTTCGGTGAGCGGTCGCTTCACCTTTGTCACTTTGGTTTGGGGGTCGCTACCTCACTCTTTCTGTGACTAGCGCGCTATGACGATAACGTTATAATGCCAAAGCCCTACTATATAATATTTTGAAGTATTACAATATATATTATTTAAAAATATATATATGTTTTTTTAATGATGAATTTATTTATTTAAACATTGTTATTTGATGAAAATGTTTTGTAAGAGTTAGGGTATACTTACTAAGTATTATACTTACTAGATGTTTCTCATATTGCAGCTAGGGACAAGAGTTAGGTATGAGGAGGGAGGAGCTCGATGCGGGTGTGTGTGTGGTGGCGGAAATGAAATATCGAAGCGACGTATTCTGTCTTAATGATGATTTAACTTTTATTCAATTATCTATAATTCCGCAGATTTTAGTTTTTTAATTATTTTATGAGATTTCATAAGTTAAAGATATTTTATTAAGTTTAAAGTTTTTGATAATGTTGCAATTACAGTTCTATTTTTAGATGAAGTTATTTGATTTGATTAATAAGTCTTGTTTAAAAAAAATTAAGCTATTTCATATTATTTTGATTATTCAAATTCTATAGAAATTATGTTTTATCATAAATATTAGATGTTATAAGATGGTGGCTGTGATGTCCCATGGGGGACGTTACACATATTCAACATGTGTGATCTTTTTAACCTTTGAAAACGCCATATTTTCTTTTTTGGATTCCCAATAACGGATGTTTGTTAGAGTAAAATTTGAAAAAAACAAGTCACATTAAAAAGAAAAATAGAGAATTTTATGTATGAACAAATATTCAACAAATAAGGTATTTTTTTGGGGGTTTTATAAATGTCTTTTTTAATATTTACTTTATATAAATACTGTACATGTTTATTTCTTGTACAACTTAATATGTAATATGAATGATAGTATGATATTGACTTTCATAAGTGTAACATAAATAAACATCAATTTTTAAAAATATGGTATAATATGTAATTATCTTTTTTTAGGGGGGTTAATAGGGCTTTTTCAAATAGTCATACCCTTTTATCTCCTTCTTCTATAAATATATACTATCAATGAGAACCTCTGCCGTAAAAAGACTTGAAAAAATATGTGAAATTTACGGATTCTCCACTAAAATTATAAAGACCATGAAGAAAGAAAATAAATAGTAACAAAAATAGAAAGTAGGGCACACGAGATTTTTTCTCTCTTTTTTTTCCCCCCTGAGGAGCAGCACAAGAAGTTTGAAGCGATTCGATACATACACTGCATGGGATGGGAGACAGCCCTCAATTTAAAATTTCATAATTAGTCTCTAAAGGGTCTGGATTCCCTGTGAAAAAAAAAAAAAAGTTGTATACTGTATGTTAAGATATAAAACATGATATTTACGGTGTCAATTTGGACCGTCGGTTCTCACCCAACCTGTTAATGAAAAGAAAGGCCTAGCTGGCCAAAGCCTGCATGGGCCTAAGGTCAGGTAAAGCTGCCAATTTTTTATAAAGAAATTTTACATATATATATATATATATATATAAATGATTATCTAATTGGGTCGGTTTTAGTTTGGGCCTAAATCTTTAAGCCTGTCCTGCCCAAGGCTTGAAGTTAGGACAAGCTCGAGACAAAAGAGACAGGTGATGGGCCAGCCGGTTTAGCCTAGCCCAAATTGGCAACTTATCAAAATTAAATAGAGAATTTTTATAAATACATATTTTAAAACTTACTTTTCATAAATAGCACAAATTTTTAGTGCGTCATAACTTAAATAAATAATATGAGTAGTTGTTTAGTATAACTTTTTTAAGTGTGGCACAGATAAAAGCTATGTTTAAGAGTGTGACATAACATATATAGAATGTTTGGGAAGTATGGGTTAATAACTAATTTTGGTAAAAAATACAGTAGCATATGAGAGCTTTATACAGTAACTTATTTTTCTTGATACTATAACATATGAGAGCTATATACTATAACAACTAAAAGTGTATGACTAAAACTAATTTTATCACACACACTAATAGTTTCTCTAAATATTAGATCACATCCTAAGTATAAAAAAAAAATAAACTTCTGTGGTGTTGAAACTAAACAAAAATGATTTCGGGAGATATATGTATATAATGCTCCAGTTTATATGAATTGTGGGACTCTCCAGAGTCTCAAGCTATTTGCGCTCTGTCCTGGACGGCGACGGAGAAGGTAGAAGAACATTTCGACACAATTTTTGATGGGCCTCATCAAATCTATGTGGGTCTCTCTCTCAAAAACAAAACAAAGTGGGGCCTGAAGATCAAGCCCGTACAGGTCGGTGGGACTGGGAAAAGGGAATTTGCTTTTTGCTTTCACCAAATTAATACTCCCCACTGTAAGAATGGTGGACATCCCCACATTTCTGTTCAACGGCCTTTTTTGCTATGTGGCTGCTTTAATCCAGTGCTTTTCAGCCGCTTCTTCCATGATTGGCCTATCTCGCTGCCGTGCCAGTCTGGACGGTAATGCGTTCGGTTGATGTTTGACTTTTCTTGTCCGCGTCCGCGGACAAAGGGACTAGAAAATTGGAATGGTTAGCGGGTCAATAGAGGATGTTTTCCAAAAAGTCCAACCGTAGTTGAGGACGGGTAGTTGAGGACTCTGATTACTATCATTTAACGTTCACATGTTTGACTTATGAGCCGTTTAAAAGAACGTTATAATAATTAATTATAAATATAAATAGTATAAAATTTTTATATGTTACAATAAAAATAAAAAATTATTAAAGTATAAAGCTTTCATATTTTACAGTTTTTAAACAAAAACTATTTGTTCTAACTATTCTTTTAAACAGCTTATAAACCACAACTCAACCTTTTTTTTTTGTCTTGTCTACAAAAATCTCTATACGAAAGTGTATGTTCAAACCTTATATGAACCAAACAAGCCATATCTTTTCTTTCCGTTTTTTTTTTTTAAGGAAAATATAGCAAAAATTATGTTGTAAAAAGCTCCAAAATTGAGAAAAGAAAATATTTTGTCAAAAAAATCATTTTCATTTTCATAAGATTTTAACCTTTGCTCATAAAATCGTAAGTTTCAGTCTAACATGCAATATATACTTTTTAAATTGAGCTCCGTTATTTTGTTGGTAACGAAGTTTTAATCTTATAAGGTTATTTAGGATTGTTAAAAAAAAAAATGTTATCCACAACTGGCACGTACATCATGTTCAAGTCAACAACAGAATTCCTTGCCCATAAATAGTCAACTAGCGAATAAGAGGAGGTTTACACGAGTGCAATAAATTGGTCGCTTTTTTTTTTTTTTTCTCTTGAGAATGTGTCATGTTGTGTTTCATGCATATTCATGCAAGTTTTTCCTTTTAATTATCTCTCTCAATCTCTTATTTTCGTATCTGTAGTGCAGAGCAGTTGGACGGATGTTTATGTAGCATAGGAAGTACTACATGAGACTTGCAACTCATAGATTATCTATATTGTCCGAGACACAAACTTCTCTTCTAGAAAAAAAAACAAACAAGCAAACAAAACAAAACAAAACAAAACAAAACTATTACCAGCATGCATTAACCTAAAAAACTTGTTTTCTAGTGCATTTTGACATTAATAATTAATACGTGAAATGAAAATGACTCTAAGACAAAATCTAGAATTAATTACGAAAGGAAATAAAACTTTTTAAGAGAGAGCTAAATAATAGGGAGAAATCTTTATGAGGGTAATTAACGAAAAAAAACTCTCTTAGTAGAATATGATTTTAACCATCAAATTTTTATCGAGTTCTTTAAAATTGAATGTAGTGTAACAGTTAAAAACAAAAGAACCTAACATTTATTATGGTAAATGTAAGTTTCTTTAGACGACCGACCTTATTGTTTTTCTAAAAATTATAGGGGACAGTTACGCACATCTGTTTCCTTTATTAAAAAAAAAGTACTTATATTACCAACGATGGAGAGGAAGCTCTTCATAAATACTTTAAATGTTTCAGGAGAAGTATACATAATTTTTTCCATGTTACTTTGGAAGTTGTCGGTCAGATTGCGGACCTTGAATCTTTCTTTGTCAAACAAGTTTAGTTGTAGGACGTACAAATTTGAGCAACTACAAAGAAATGGGCAATGAGAACGCTATATATATATATATATATATATATATATATATTGGTGTGGGTATGTATATCCTTACACTGTTCCTTTTCTCGTCAACCAAAGCGCACCGTTTTAGTGTTTTGGTTTTTTTCTCCTTTCTCCTTTTTTTTTTTACTTTTTTAATAATTTTTTTAACATTTTTTATTTTTCCCACCTTTTTTTTTTTTTTAACTTTTTTGTGCCTCAGGTTTCATTTGTCTACTATAATCTCTTACTTTTAAAATGAAAATATCCTTAACTATAATAAAAAAAAAAAAAAAAAATAGATGCCCCTCCCTTGTTCATTTTTTGGTTGTCCAAAACAAATCCTTTTTTTTAGTTTTTTTTTTATTATTTTTTGGTGCTTTTTTCTTTTCTTTTCTTTTGTCTTTTCTATTACTAAAAAAGAACTCACTCTTTCTTTTGCTTTTCTTCCCTTTTATTTTTTTGTCTTCGTTTTTTTCATTTGTATCTTAGTAATTTTCCTTATTAATTTGTGCTCTACCTTTTTTTCTTTAGTTTATTTTATTAATCTTTTTTTTTACTTTCTTTTTTATTTTTTTTTGTGCTCCATTTGTTTACCATATTCTCATATTTGAATTTTTTACTTTTTAACTCCACCGCTTTGGTGCTTTACTTTTTTCCCTCCTTTTTTAAACTCTATTTTTTATCATTATATTTTACAAACAATGTTTATTTTTCTCTTTTTTATTTTTGATATGCTCTTTTTTTTCTCTTTTTTTCTTTTTAAGGGCTTTACATAATTGTACTCAAAGTTTTAGATTATGGAATTATTCATTACTTGAATTTTTTTATTAATGTATAGATTAAATAGATTATCCAGTAAATTATTGCAAAATAATGTCTTTTTTAATAGAAAATAAAGTTTTAATAGTTGAATTCTAAGTTATTACAAATTTCCTCAAAGATGACTAATGATATTTTAGTAACCAAAGATAAACAAGATCAGAAAATAAAAAATGAATTGTGCCAAACAATTTTGCAGCAAAAATAATAAAAGTTACACCTAATAAGAAAAACAAATCATAGAAATTGCTCTTTTATAGCAAAATACATTAGGCCTTTTCAAAAGAACCACAATTTTGTCGGTATTAATTTACCTAAAAGTAAGATAGTAATAAAGCTATGGAGAAGCCTTTTCTTCTTTTGTTCCAATGTTTTTTTAACGGGTTTTTCAAAATTAATTGAATGATTTAATATTTTAGTGCCTTCGTCTTCTGCCTTATCCTTAAATTCTAGGGCGTTTCAAATCTCCTTTGCAAATAGAGTATTGGTGTAGAGGTCGTACAGACGATTAGACAAAGTATTAAGAATATGGCCACGGCACATAAATTTGTCTTCTTCACACTTCTTCCGTTCGGCCTTCACTTCATCAGTGCTTGTGTTTTGAGGTTTTGGAATTGGTGGCATGGTAGGATCGAGAATATAAAAATCTTCCGAGCAGTCAGCAGAAATTTTAGTTTGTCTCACCAACGAGTGAAATTCACCCCGTCGAATCAATCTAAACAAACCAGATCTTGATTCATCAATTTGATGGTGGCAACAGTTGTTTCGATCTCCATTGGAGTAACGCTTTAAGATTGATGGAAATCTGATATGAAGACTTAAAACACGTAATGAAATATGCTTTCCTTAATGCATTATTTGCCCCCTCTCGATTGAGATTGTTTATGAGAATCACCCTGCAAATCGTTTCCAAGATATAACAAGCCTATGAATGTGTTTCTGCACTAAGCTACAATGAAGAAAACATTGGGAAATATGAACACGTGTTTTTTGAGAAAGAAGTAATTGTCAAAACAGAGAGTATAATCTATAATCACATATTTTAGTTTATAATTAAAAGACAACCATTGATTATATTATTTGAGAGTAACTGCCACCTTTTCAAAAAGGAAGTAACATTTGGAACAGGCAAATTCAAATTTCACATTGTTTCTGAAAGGTGATAACTTTTCAAAATGAATTCGAATTATTTTAGATTAAGTAATTAAATTCAAAAATAAAATAAAAAATTATATCTAAATTTAATTACATAAAATAAAATATTGTTTTTACAGATGCCACATGTCACGCACTCATGCACCCGTAGCTACGTGCCCAAGCGCTAAGTGAGCCAAAAGCGCCTCTATAGCCTCACTGCCCACGCCACACGCAACATGTGCGAGCTTTAAGTGAGACTTAGGTGTACAAGTCATCAGACCCTTCAAAAAAATAGAGTCTTATAAAGTCCTACAAGCCTTTATAAGTTTCCTATATAGGACTATAGGCTGTCACAATACTTTATATTTTAACTTGAACAATTTTAATGCCTTTATATCGTCTTCAATCTTAAAAAATGATCAGTAGAAAAAGATCTTTGTTTCCACTCTTTACACGGTGTATAAGATTAAAATGTTTTAACATTTAAATTAAAATTATTTGAAGTATAATAATTAAAAATTAGGTTTTAGGTAGGATAATTATGGTATGTTTGACTCTACAATTAATGTCATACAGATTAGGACAGAGAAACTTAATTATAAAAACTGACATAAATTAATAGTCGAAATGTTGAATTTTCATTGATCGGATGTCACAAATGCACAAGATGATGTAATACACACAGTCTATTGAATAATTCCTCATTGTACAAATAGTTGGTGGTTGGTAAACAAAACATTAGTGCAACAATTTCAGATAACGTATACATATACCCATACGCTAACATGACTATGACCTTCAAAAAACTAAGACAGATTAATACTGCCTGAGAAATATTGCATTATTCGATATCCTAACCAACTCATTTAATTCACCGTATTCAAGTAAGTCATTCCGAAAATAAATTTTGTGCTTCCTAGATTAATTAACTGAGTAAATCTCGTGACTTTCTTATCCTAGTATTAATCACTGGTACATCTTTCTTGTGACCATGATCAACTAAATTCCGCGCACTCCAAATTTGACCTATTAATTAATCAAAATATTTAGTTGTCCATACATAATTAACAGTATTATTTATCATTTAATTAGGTATGCGTAAAGATTAATTAGCTCCCAATTCGGACCACGTAGCTTCGTAAATTTGAAACTTGAACAAGTCATTTTGCAATATTTGAGTTTATTCGAGTAAAAATTATTGCAAGGACTTCTTACGTGGAAACCTCACTGATAGGACTGCTTTGAAATTATGTGATTTAGTTAAAATTATAATTATTATTATAGGGTGTTTGATATAGTGGTTAAAACTATTAGTTAGAACGGTAAACGTTGTAATATATGAGAGCTTTATAATATAACAACTTTTTACATTTATTATAATATCTGAAAGCTTTAACTATTATCAATTGAAAAGTTATTTAAAACCAACTAATATAAAATAAGTTTTTGGTAATATTTTTTTTACAATTTCTGAAAAACATGTGGGTTTTTTTTTCGGTCCCACTAAAACAACTGCCAATTACAATAGTAATATGTGGTGGATAACGCTGCTCTAGTATAATTATTAGTTGATTTCTATGGCTGCTATTGACTTCTAAAAATCCGGTAGTATTGTAACCTTGTAATCCACGGAGTTCCCGAGACTGGAAAACTTTTTCAAATCTGTGGGGGGCATCATATTTTATGAGGCAACTTGAGTGAAGCAGCAGAGGAAGGCTCGTCGAGTTGGGCAGCTTTTTGGCTGCCAAACTGGCGGCACCTGTGATGCGTGCTATCGACTCAGCTTTAACGGATTACCTTTTTTATTTTTTTCCTTTTTTAATTCTTATCTAATGCCCTTTTTCACTCCACTCGCCAAAGAAAGAAAAAAAAAAAAAAAGGAAAAAAAAAAAAGAAAGAAAAAAAAAAGATAGGAGTTTCAGCACGCTATGAAATTCTACTGATTCTTTGCCTTTTCAGTAGACATGCAATCATGTGCGATGCCCTTCACTAAACTTTTAATTGCAACTACACGTCCAGTCACACAAGCTTATATTACCATATCAAATACGTGTTCTCAATGAGATGATGACCATAAGCTTTAACAATGTCTAAACCGTGTTTGACAATCAAGCTGATACTCATACTTTCAACTGTTTACAGTATAAAATTTTTATATGTTACAATATAATGTAAAAAAATATACTACAATATAAAGTTCTTACATGCTACAGTACTTAAATTTTAATTTACTATTCTAACTACTTTTTCAAACACTCTTTATTAATAAAAAGAAATAAATGACTTATAATTTACCGTTCAAACCGTTCTTCCAAACAAACACATGTATAGTTACTAAAAAGATTAGTGTTTTGAAAAGAGGACAGATGTAACGACTTTACCTACGTGACCGTCACTTAATTACTTAATATACATTTACTTAGATTACTTTAATTTTGTGAAACATTTTTTTTATAACTATCTTTTTAAAAGTTAACTTTGATAATAAATTTTAATTTGAAACTATTTTTACTTTTTGTTGTAACAAAAATAGTAACATAACATAGAGGTTTAACAATGATCCAAAGCATACCCAGAACTAGATTCATATAGTATACGTATTATCAAAAGAGTCATAATTAACAAAAACTATGTGTAGAAAATAAAGCGCGTGGTATCAATTTCTCATGACTCCACTCTACTCGTCTGTCGTTTCGCCACCATCTATTAAACATTACTATCAAGTTGTTTACCTATAGTATGAATATTCTTAAATGAGCTTTCGTTCAGCAAGTAAGAATAATAATAACTTGCAAAACATTTGAAATAGTATAAAATAACAATAAAAATACATGTACCAATTATGCTCAGTTATGATCTTGTCTTATGATTTATCGGGCCCGAGTAGTAGTACCGGTTGTGTGTGATCAACGAGATGTTAAGATTTGCAAGATCCCAACAACACCATGTCCTAATTTAATTTATCTTTTATTTTTAAATCTTAAGCCTCCTTTAAGTCGAGACATTGGCACAATTCTCTTAGTTACTTCATCTTTAGAAGTTTCACTAATCAATTTAGTGAGCATGCAATATGACATGACATATCATACTTTGATAGAATTTAAACATACTTACTACTTTTAGAAAAAACATTTATTTTAAACTATTCAAACTATAAGCTAGGTTCCTACTTATCTGTTTTAGTGAAGTAGGCTTCCCTATAAACCCCGAATTCCTTTTTCTCTAATAGAAACAAATATGTACAAAACATCTATTAAGAGTGTGCAAGAATACTTTATTTTATACTATTTAAATTTTAACATAAACATTGGCATTTTGAGCACTATTCCCATTAGTATTTTTCTTCAATCAAAGGAGCTTAAAAATCATTATTTTAGTTACAAGGATTAATTATTTTGTTAAATCCTCATGATATTTAATTTTCCCTTAATTGCCATTAGTTCATATTAAAATTGATGACTAATTAAAAACAATTAATTGATTTATTATCTATCGTCACTCAGTTTATACGACCTCAATAACTAAATTAGATATTTGCTAAATTCATTATTCTTGAACTAAGTTCTAACTAACCAAATTTTTGATTCATTTAATGGGCTTGTAATTGGTTCTAAGCTCATTAAGCCTAAAAATGATCCCATGACGTCCTATTTATTGTATTGTTTAAACTACAACCCGAGCAGCTTTTTAGACTAAAACAGGCATTAGACTCATGTATAGTATCGTGGTACTACGACTTTAGCGTGTGGGTTTTTTATCTACATAACTTTAAGTTTCAGATAAAAATCACTCTATAAAATGATACCTAAAATCAGTAGCCCACTAAATCTTGGGCTTGTATAATTTATCTAGAGCGTTGTAATTTCGTGGTTTGTTAGAAAATAGGATTCTATAGTCACATAATCTTTGTTTATAAAAACTAGTATTGAAAGGTACATTTTCGATTAGTTTTAGAAAATTATCATGAAATTATGTGTTAAATATAGTTTTCTTTTAAAGGTTTTCTCCATAAAATTACTTTTTTTGAATATGTGATTTAATGATTGTTTATGCTCATTTTGAAGTCCCGATTACTATTTTTGGCCTATTTATTTTCCGGTTAAACTTTGTAACTTTATCAATTAAAAAGTCTTGACTGCTTTTATAAAACTCAATTAAAGTTTATTTTAAAGGCAGGATTTTACAAAACTTTCTTTGTCGAATACTATAACTTTTGTATTCAATAAAAATTGCAATTGGGTCTCGAACCAACCCAGAACTTGAAATTTGTTTTCAGCCCAAAAATATTGTTTTTGGATAATTTTCAAAATTGTCATAACTATATTGCAGAGGCAGATTTTGAAAAAAGTTTCTTCACAAAAGTTGTTCGTCTTATCGAAATCTAAAACTTTCATGTTTAGAGAAATATGAAATTCAGACCCAAAATGGTCCAAAAAAACCAAAATAAGGACAACATTCAAAATAATTTTTGGCAGTTTTTCACAAATTGCTTTTGCAAAGTTTTGGGACTGCTTTGGTACAATTTTTAGGACTATTTTAAGCAATTTGTAAAAACTGCCTAAAAAGCTTATTTAGAATTAAAATTATGTTTTTGCTTAATTACGAGGTTTTGTTAAAAACATCGAAAACTAAAAATTTCATGTTTAGAAAAATTTTTAAAGACCAACTCTAAGGCCTCTGTTTAAGCATTCAAAGTTTGTGGAAAATTTTTTCGCAATCCAAGTCTTACAGAAACACAAATTTATTATGCAACTACTAACTTATTACATCATATACATACATAAACTAAACTAACTAACACATAAATAATTATTACAAACTATTTCCTCATCCAATCATCAAATCACTCATAAAATTGTAAACTTTAACATTAGTAAATTCAAGGAAAAAGTATAAAATCCTTACCCTTGATGACAATTTCTTAGTGGTTGATCTAGTGTCACTAATTCCTCTTTTCCTTCGTCTTATTTTAAAACTAAAAACATAAACTTAACCGTATAAAAATCTAACCTTGTTCGATCTCTATACAAAGCTATCTAAGTGAAAATACTTTCTTTTTTTAGCTAAGAAATGAGAAGAGAAGTATAAGAATTACCTTAATCAAAATACTCTAAATCCTCCTCTCTCTCTTTTTTTTCGTTCTTCTATACCTTGCTGATCCTCTTGGTTTAGGATCTTTGTGACGAAATTTTTAGAGGGTTTTTTGCTTGGGACAAAACCTGATTTTTTTGGGCAAGAAATGGGAGAAAAATTTTCTAGATGAACTTGAGCTTGATTTTGTTTTGAATAGAGGTGATTTAGGAGAAAATAGTGATGGAAAATTTTTGGGACTTCTCTTGAGGAGGGTTTGGTTTTGAGAGCAAAGGGAGAGGAGAAATGAGACCACAAATGTGTTCTTGAGGTGGTGTAAGTATTTACAGACCCAACCTTAATTAACTGTCCCCACCTAACCTAAGTTTAATTAAGTTCTAAGTGACTTTAATAGGTTTAATTTTTGGCTCAAATCCCCTAATTTGGCTCCATATCTAGGAAGTGATGGAGTGTGGTTTTAATCTTTTTAATTGCCCAAGTACACCCATCATGGTTGTAAGCCTAATTTAAGGGATGGTGTCTCTAGGCTTTTCTTGCAAGTTACTTTTTAAATAGATAAATCTTATACTGTCAGTAATGACTAACTTAGTTGATAAAAGATTTTAATATTTGATGGGTCCTTTCTCAATTTTTAAATACAGTGACATGCTAAACATAGCATGAACTGATATCAATATAAGTTTAATCGCGTATCGATTTTTTATTGTGTTGAGTCTTGAAATTTATTTTAGGTTTAGTAAAAATCTATACTTGACTTTTTTAGTATCTAGATTCGGTAATGACATAGTTTTTAACAATGTCACTTTCCAAGTTCACATAGCATTTTTTTACCGAAATTGCTACTCTGTAGCTCTGATTTTAAATTAATTGGCAACTAAGAATCTATTATGCGTTAGAGTGCTTCTCGATACACTGCTAACTCCGTGCTGCACTCAAAAGTTCTTATAATTAAATTTTTTAAATTATTTATGGATTGAAATTTCTTCCTCTTTAAGTCGCGGTAGAATTTATCAACCAAATTATTTAATCATGAAAGTTAAATTTAACTTTAAAATTCATTATATAATTTTTTTAAATATTTTTATATTAATTCCGTAAATCTTTCAATTAAAAAAATTAATATATTATATTTTTTAAATTCTCAATTATTACAATAGATACGTAGTGTGGAGTCGTTGTCATGATTGATGTGGTCCCCAAAGTGAAGTGAAAATCTGAGGAGCTGCAGAGCCCACGATGTTCATTTACATTTTCTGGGCTTTTTACAAATTTGTGACTTGAGTATAAATTAGAATATGGGTAATGACGGACTCTCTTGTGTGCTCTTATACCGCAGCTTTTTAATGCATCATGTGTGATCGTCACATTTTGCAAGCTGCATTTAAAGATAAAATGGGACAGACAACAAAACGATATCTTCTACAAAAATAATAAAAAGTAATATTTATCTCAGTTAAAAAATAGGTCTTTTTCGATGAAGAACCTAACTGGCAGTATATTTCAAATAATTAGATACATAATTAGATACGATCAAAATTATTTTTTCTACCAATCTATAGCGCTCAAATCAGTGCAGTTGCTTTTTCAGTATCTTTCCAGAAATCGTGAGTACATAAAAAAAATGGATCCACAAAGAGAGTTGGCCTGCCAATTGTGATTCTTGTGTGTGTGCACTTTTGTGGCAAATTCCACTACTACCTGCAATTATCAGCGCGAAAGTTCCCACGTGGTACAGAACATTGCTGACCAAGAATTGCATTTGACATGATCAATGGATTTTCCAATTCAGGGAACTTCAATTCTACCAAAAAAAAATCATGGTCGTTTTTCTTCTTTGTACGGCTAAGATATTTTTGTTATTTCTATTTTAAAAAGAATTTTTGTTATATTTTTTTATTGAGAGTTTTATGGTAGGATATAAGAAGATATATTTAGAATTATTTTCATATTTGTCTCCAAATTATATCACTTATGTCATTTTGTCCCCTTACTTTTAAATGTACCACTTAATCCCTTCAAACTTTATTCTGTAAGTAAGTGTCTTCTTCCATCCAGCTCCATTAGTTTTGAGATGTTTTTCGCAAAATATTTTTATATTTTTCTTCCAAACTACATCACTTATATTATTTTACCTCCGAACTATCAAAATGTGTTACTACGTCCTTTTTTTTTTGTTAACAAATAATCTCGTTCCATCTAATTATGTTCGGCTAATAAATTAATTTGTTTTTCTTCTAATTTTACAATACCTCTACGTCAAAGCAATCTATATATCAACAACTTGCATATTAGTATTTTTACAATATGTCATTTAAATACAAATACAAAGAAAATTTAAGAGGTAGTTCTTTATAAGAAATTAAAATAGGATGTTATTTTTTGATTTAAAAACTTTGAAAAACTCTATTCTTTTAAGGAATTTTGTGAGTTTTTTCTCCTTAAGCTCTTTTTATGTGGTTGGAATGGCCTATTACAAAAAATAATACTTTTTCTTTGAACTCTTTTTTCTATAATCTATTTTTTTCCCTTAAACTCATTTTTAGGTTTGGGTTTTTCCGTCAAAGTTAGAAAAAAAAAAACATTGACGTATAAAGCTAAAGAAAATTGGACGGAAGGAGATTATTTGCTAATAAAAAAAATTATGGGGACATAGTGACATATTTTTAAAGTTGAGGGGTAAAAAATAAAATAAGTGACATAATTTGGGTGAAAATATGCAAAATATTTCGCAAAGAACCATTCAAAAATTAACGAAGTTGGATGAAATAAAAAAACTTGTTAATAGAACAAAGTTTACGGGAATCAAATATGATACGTTTTAAAAATCAAGAGCAAAGAGTAATATAGTTCAAGGGTAGATATAAAAATAATCAAGCCAAACTTTATTTTGCTATAAAGACATTGTTATAAACTGTCAAATCAGGTTGCAATTACAATTTAACGATGAAAGCATATCATTCAAGCCAAACTTAATAAAGACATGACCGTACAAATTTATGTTTACCACAAATTTCTCCTTTTTTATATTCATGGAATTTCATTCGTTTTTCACTTTTCACATGAGTAACACTATTGTTATGTATTATTTATTTAAGGCTCTTGTTTTAGTTTATTTTAAGTACATAATAGCCAGAATGTACGTCTCAATTCCCACGTGTTGCATGCTGAGTTCCATTTTTACAGGCCTCGTTATGATCTGAATTAATAAATTTTAGGGAATTTTTTATCTTTTAAGTTAGTTTGCACTTAAATTGGACGCCAAAAAAAATAATAAAAAAAACTAAATTGGAATTACGGGTTATAATTGAACAAGACAGTACTTTTCATGAACAGCAATTTACATTATTAATTATTGAACATCCTACCATTTTTTCCCAAATAAACTTACAGAGGAATTATGTGTTTTTTAATGCTCCAAAAAATGTATTCACGTACTTTAATTATGTAAATTATATCTTATCCAGATCCCAATTCCGTTCCAAATTAAATATGGAATACATGTCCCTGGAAAACTATACAATATATAATGTTTTAAGGAGGTTCCTCTTACGTTTTGGTCTCCTCCACTTTGGCGGGAAGAAAACATTATTTATACCGAATATGCTTATCGTAAACAAACCTTTTTTTTTTCCTATGAACATAAACAAACTATTTATTTAAGGTGACGGGGATGGGGAAGGGGCCAAGTAGCAACCCCAAGACAAAAAAAAGTGAAGTTTAACTGGAATATCGGTGTAATGAATAACGATAATTAATGTAACATGATAGAGTTCAATTTCAGGGGAAATAAAAAAGGAATTGATAATATAGGATAAGGGTCTGTTTGCAGGGCTTTTTAGAAGTTGGTTTTCTAAGTCCAGAAGCAGATTGAATGATATATCAGAAGTGCTTTTGCACTCCAAAAATGCTTTATATCAAAGCTACAAAATACGACGTCTTAAAAAACATACTTTTAAAATAGACTTTAAAATTTATATCAAAATGTTAATAATATATTATAAGCTTAAATATAACATATTTTAACTTATTAAAAAATTTAAAACCATTTTGACTCATCTAAACTCTTTAAAAAATATAGTTTCAAACACTTACTAAAAAACTACAGTTTTTACTTATCTTTTTCTATTGACTAAAAACACAAGCAAAAGTTATACCAAACAGGCCCTAAAAGCCTATTTGGAATGGCTTTAAAAAAGGCTACTTTTGGTTTATTTAGTTTAAAAGCTATTTTTGACTTGTTTAAAAAGACCTTTGAAAAATGCTTTTAACTTTGTTAAGTATTTTGGGACAAGCAAACCATTTAGTCTGAAATGATTTTAGCTTCTCTTTTTCTACCGACTAAAAACACATACGAAAGTTGTACTAAATAGGCCCTAAGAGCCAGTTTGAAATGGCTTAAAAAAGACTACGCTGGTTTTCAACATGTTTGAATGGACATTTGAAAAATGCTTTTGACTTTATTAAGTACTTCTATGACAAGCAAACTATTTGATGCTTATAAAAAAAAAATTATTTACATTTTTTGACCTTCTATTTGAAAATAATAAATTAAGAGTTTTATTCAATTGCTTAAATTACATTATTTTTTATACTAATAAGAATTTTTGGTTTATTTAACAAAATTAGTTCAAAAACACTTTTAAAATTAAAAAGCAATTTTCATGTATAAATTAAAAAATGTTAGTTTATACTTTTATTCTCTTCTTTTATAAAGTAAAAGCACAAATTATCACAAAGGTAACTTAAGAATATATTTTCGTTCAAACAAATAACTGACATTTTGACTAATGAAATGGAATGGATTGTAGTAGTTTTGGATGAATGACACAATGTGGACAATTTACATTAATTCTGTTTTAAACTATAAAAAGGAACAGGACTACACGGCTTTGGTTTAGGAATCATCATTGACTATATAGTTGATAGAATCATCATTTTCTATCGTTGATAGAATTATTATTATTACTATTCCATTGCAAAAACTAGAGAGCCACCAAATATTGGGATGTTCTTTTTCTCAACAGCGATTCGATTCCAGGACTGCTTTCAAAAAAAAAAAAAAAAAAAAAGGCTGAGGGACCAAAAGTACGGTAGAAACTAACTGTTTGACGACAGTGATCACAGAAATTGCACCATTTTGCGCCACGTAGTGTGTGCAGGTCTTTTTTTTTTTTTTTAATTTTACTTTGTAGTTTTATACGGCATTTTGCGGTTTAATTTAAGGTTGAAAAATTTTCAATACCACAGTTAACCAAGTTAACCAAATAGGATCGCTTGTTTTTATAAAGTATTATGGGACGTTTAGTATTGTTTTTGAAATACGTAAAAATATTTTTACTTGAAAAAATAAGAATTTTTTAGAATTATACTAAGAGTGTTTTTAAAATTTTTGTCTTGAAAAATATGCAAAAATATTTTCAAAACTTCTAAAAACAAAACCAAACAAGGCCATATATTTTTAAAATAAGTATTTTTAATCAAGAATTACAAACACTAATATCAATACATTTGATAATGGTCTCAAATTATAAGAAACTGTGACCTTAATAAACAACCGATTTTATCAATAAACTTGAATGAATTGCTTAAAGAAAAATACTTGTGTATAGAGTTCTAACACAGACACCCAAATAGGCATGCTAGTAATCTAGCAAACTCATGATCCTTCAACACAACTACTACGATCGATGGAAAAATCTAACCAACTAAAATCAAGAGACCCGTAGCACGAAAGACATACAAAACAGAACTGAAAAATAAATCTAGCAGACTGAATACATGAACCTAATGCTAAAGACAACACAAACATACCACTAGATCAGGATAAAACCCATTACTATTACTACTACAATACAAAAAAAAAAAAAAAAAAAAGAAGAAAAATCCCTAAGTACCGCTCACAAAATCTCCAATGATGCGAACGACGGATTAATGAACAACTAACAAAAGCAATACAACTCGAGAGGTGCACGACATGGTCGAGTAGCTGCCCAAATAGGGGTGCATAATCCCCACGTGCCACCCCTACAACTATAGGAATCTCATTGTCGTGCAGATTGAATACTTTGAAAGATTTCGGTTACAAGATGTTACAAGTCCTGAAAATAACGTTCCAAACCAACGATAGCCAATCTCTACCTCACTTTCGATCCACCCAAGTCGAGCTCCACGCAACACCCTTACCACACAAACCCACCAAAAAGTCCAGTGTATGGCAAGTTTGATGACCAAATTTTAAGGCTAGAACCCCGACAACGCCGCAAGGACTGCCCAGACACTTAAGCCTTCCCACCTTCTTTTGACCTTTCTCATTCCTCTCTAAGGCCGGCACTTATTTTTTATTTTTATTTTTACATGATCTCTATAACATAACCGAAGTTTCCTTTTTTATCTTCAAATAATTAACCAATTCTATTTAGGGCCTATTTGGTGCATTAGATGGGATAGTCTTAGAGGATTGGACTTGTTTGTATTCAAAAGGATAGAATAAAATTTTAGTTAATCTAATCCTATGTTTGATGTTGCTTTATTAGGATAAGGGCCTTTTGTAAAATTTTTTTCAAAAATTTAGGTCAAATTGTAATTTTTTAAAATTAAAGGGACAAAAATATAATTATTAAAAATTATTTCCATCACATAAAAAATTACATTTTGACATTTTTTTAAAAAAAATAATAATTTAACCCCAAATTTTATAAATTTTTGCAAATAGGTAATTAAAGATTTTAACAACTTATAAGGGTTATATTTAATCCCATAGTTTAGCAAAGGATTGTATAATCCCTTTCTAAAGAGATTCAAACATAAATTGAATAAGAGCTTATTTAATTCAATTCTTTAAAGCTTTTTATTAAACAAAATATTAAAATTTAATCTAATTTAATCCTTCCCAATCTAAACACACCAAACATAGCCTTTGTGTACTAAAACAAATTCATACGCCTCAGAAACATGCAACTTTATCAACGGACCGGAGGGAGGTACATGTCCTTTTCTGGAAATAGCACCTCCTTTCTTTACCCTATTTTCCTCTTTTTTGTTTAAATTTTTTTGGTTTATTGAAGAAATCCCACCTTCTCTTTGGCTTCCCTCACCGCGTCCTCCTTTACTCAGAAGCCTGAAACTCGCTTTGACTCGGCAACGTCTTTGGTTTGAATTCTCAATAATATTTTCCCCAAAAACAACAAAAGTAAAACCCCGGGTGATTCGCAAGCCAAAATTTAAAAAAAACGTGTGGACGGTGAGAGGCCTATTAGACCTTTCAGTCCCTCCCTCTAGCTTTGTTTGCATTGATTCCCTATATATACAACATAAATTCAGTCCCACTGCTGATCAAATTAAGCACTTCATTTCCCACGACCCCATCTCTCATCTCTCCCCACACAAACAAAAAAAAAAGGCACTACACTAAAACTGTGTATCAATCAACCTCTAAAATAACTAGAGAGAGAAAGCGAGAGAGAGAGGGAGAGAGAAAGCGGAGGAGATAATAACAAAACAAAAATGGCACTTGCTAAAGAAATCATGGGCAGCTCCGTATTGGAACGGACTTGTTTTGCTTCTTCCTCAAAAGTGTTTCTAACCAACAATCATGGCCTTGGCCTGCAGCGGCAAAACCGTTTGTTGGGTAGGCCTATTTTGATTTCTAATTTGCATTTGAGGAAGGCAGTGAAAACTAGTGGTGGTCCCCTGGCGGCTGTTAGCGAGGATTTGGTACGGAAGGCTATACCTGCAGCCAGTAATGTTCCCGAGAAGCCTGTCAAGTTCAAGGTCAGAGCTGTGGTCACTGTGAGGAACAAGAACAAGGAGGACTTGAAGGAAACCATAGTTAAGCACTTGGATGCCTTCACTGACAAAATTGGCTGGAATGTCGTTTTTCAACTTATCAGCACAGAATTAGACCCAAGTAAGCCAAACCCCATTTTCTCTTTCATCATTCTTTTGTCGTTTTTGGGTTGTTTTTGATGAATTATGTGATTCTGGCTTTGTGAAGAAACAAAGAGTCCTAAGAAGAGCAAGGAAGCCGTGCTGAAAGACTGGTCAAAGAAATCGGTTGTGAAAGCGGAGCGCGTGAATTACACGGCAGAGTTTGTTGTGGACTCAAATTTTGGGGTGCCGGGAGCGATCACGGTGGCAAACAAGCATCAGAAAGAGTTATACCTTGAGGCAATCACCATTGAAGGATTTGCTTGTGGCCCTCTGCATTTCCCCTGCAACTCTTGGGTTCAGTCCACCAAAGATCACCCTGAAAAGAGGATTTTCTTCTCTAATAAGGTAGATGTTACTGCTGTTTTTATTTTTATTGTTTTATTATTTTTTTTATGTTTTTATGTCGTTTTCCAAACCTGAAGGTTGATGCAAGCTGGTTTTGTCCTCGGTGATCTTGCTTGATCACGTATTATATTAATGCTCAAACCAAATAATTTAGGTTTGAATATTTGCAAAATGACAAGATCACAATATATGATCATTCTCTTATGTTACGTCGACAAAAAAAAAAAAAAAAAAAAAAAAGAGGGCAGAAAAGGAAGTTGAATAGTTCAAGGATGGCTGTTATTTTGAGCGTGTTGATGGTATTTCAAAGCTGACCCGGGAAGAAAAGTTCCATGTTGTGGTTCAGCCAAAAAAAGGAGAGGAAAAAAAAAAGTCTGATTAATAAAGGGTAGTTGAAGCGACCGGAAGGCAAAAGGTCCAGTGTGAAATTTTTCTATAGGACGGCCAGTCGTTTGCCTTGAAAATCAAAATAGAGACGAAAAGTCAAATTAAGGCAAGGAGGGTAAAATGATTTTTAAGGTGAATGATTTGAGAAGTTTGAAAATAACAATACGAGTAATCTTATTTAATTCTTAGAGTTATAATTTTATTACTAAACAAAACAACATATCTTACTAAATAAAAAAACAACATACTAGTTAGATTAACACTTATAACTTTATTATTAATAAAACAATATGTACCGTTTATAAAAACACATTAGTTAAATTAGAACCTATAATTTTATGAGTAACAAATTTTAACCTATAAGATGAAAAAAAATTCTAATAATAATGAGCATAATAGACTTTGATTTTCTCGGATAGTATATTAATTCAAGAATAACAGAGTTTTAAGAGGCACAAATTTAGAGTTAGAGAAGCATATTTTTCTTTGTTGATTCCCATGAGTCCATCATTATTTATTTATTTATTTATTTACTTACTGTTATGCCCTTCAATTTAAGAGTCCTTTAATTTGCTATTTTGTTAATAAACCTTTAATTTGGCGCAGCCATATTTACCAAGCGAGACTCCAGCTGGGCTCAGAGCTTTAAGAGAAAAGGAGCTAAAACACCTTAGAGGAGATGGCAAAGGAGTAAGAAAATTATCAGACAGGATCTATGACTTCGACGTGTACAATGATTTGGGAAATCCAGATAAAGGAACTGAGTTTGTTCGCCCTATGCTTGGAGGCCAAAATATCCCATATCCCAGACGGTGTCGTACTGGTCGTCTCCCAACTGACACAGGTAAAAAACATAAAATACGCAAATATTATGAAAAATTATTATTCACAGTCCGAAAAAAGGTTAAAACAGGTGAGAGCGGAAAAAAATATCCGATAGTAAGTGTCAGTCTTTTGGCCATAAAACTTGTAAAAAAAAGTGAGTTTATTTTTTATCAAATTTTACTGTTTTAAAACGTGCACCATTGTATATGTAGATATGCGTTCGGAGAGCAGAGTTGAGAAGCCATTGCCAATTTACGTGCCAAGAGATGAACAATTTGAGGAGTCAAAGCAGGACACATTCTCTTTTGGAAGACTTAAAGCGGTTCTTCACAACTTGATTCCTTCTTTGAAGGCTAGCATTTCTGCTGAGAATCATGAATTCAGTGGTTTCTCAGACATTGACAACCTTTACAGTGAAGGAGTTCTTCTTAAAATGGGTTTGCAAGATGAACTCTTGAAGAAGATCCCATTGCCTAATTTCGTTAGCAGAATCCAAGAAAACCGTGGCATTCTCAAATACGACACCCCCAAGATTGTTTCCAGTGAGTATATTATGATTATTAATAAATTTTCAACTTTAATTACTTCAAAATTTTAGAGTTCTTAATTTTTCTTTTAACTAATTGTAATTTCATTTGCAGAGGACAAATTTGCCTGGCTTAGGGATGATGAATTTGCTCGTCAAGCGATTGCCGGCGTTAATCCGGTGAACATAGAAAGAATGAAAGTGTTTCCACCGGAGAGCAAGCTTGATCCTCAAATCTACGGTCCTCAATTAAAGTCTGCACTCAAAGAAGGGCACATTTTGGGCCAACTCAATGGCATGACCGTACAACAGGTACAGAACATCACAAAATTAATTTCTTACTTTGAGTAATCATCTTAATAATTAATTGAATTTAGTCCCATCTGTTCCTAATATGTTGTTATTCTTTTATTATTTATTGCCGCAGGCGCTAGACGAAAATAAGCTGTTTATGGTAGACTACCACGACGTGTACCTCCCTTTTCTCGACCAACTTAATGCCCTCGACGGTCGAAAATCCTATGCCACGCGCACCATATTTTTCCTAACACCTCGCGGAACTCTCAAGCCCATTGCCATAGAGCTCAGCCTTCCCCCTGCTGGACCAAGTTCACGGTCTAAGCGAGTTGTAACCCGGCCGGTCGATGCCACGACCAATTGGATATGGCAACTCGCTAAAGCCCATGTGTGCTCCAACGACGCCGGGGTCCACCAACTCGTAAACCATTGGTGAGCAAATTAGTCTTCTATTTTAAAAGTCCAAAAATAGAAAAAAAAAAAAAATTAACAATGCAAAGATTGGTTGTGTATGCTATGTTCTCATAGTGCTGATCAAATATTGTCACATTTGATTATAGGCTACGTACACATGCTTGCTTGGAACCGTTTATATTGGCTGCTCACAGGCAATTGAGTGCAATGCATCCCATATTCAAGCTTTTGGATCCTCACATGAGGTACACATTGGAGATCAATGGATTGGCTCGCCAGGGCCTGATCAACGCTGATGGTGTCATCGAGTCTTGCTTCACCCCTGGACGCTACTGCATGGAAATCAGCGCCGCCGCTTACAAAAATTTCTGGCGCTTTGACATGGAAGGCCTCCCTGCTGATCTCATCAGAAGGTAAAAATGCTAAAAGTACGCTGACATTGTAAAAAGCCAAAAAGAGAAAACAAGAAGGCAATTTCTCCGTAAGAGCAAAAACAATAAATAACCTATTGGCAGAAGTGTGATTTTAACTAGATTCGAGGGTCCTACTTAAAAAAGTTACATAGTCGGCACATGTATGTTAATGTGATTGGACCACACATATACACCTAACTTAAAGTAGCGGTGCTAGTTTTTCGACTAGGGACCTTGTGATAGTAGGGAAAAGCAGTGTGACCGCTAGAAAATAACAATTGTACGGTTCATTTTGGGCGCGTAAAAATCTTAAAATAATCTAAATGCAAGATATTCATTTCGCTATTTTGCAGGGGTATGGCCGTTCCTGACGCGACACAGCCACATGGTATAAAGCTTCTGATTGAAGACTACCCATATGCCAGTGATGGGCTTCTAATATGGGCCGCGATTGAGAATTGGGTCAAGACCTATGTCAGCCACTACTACCCAAACTCAAGCATGATTGGCAACGACAGGGAGTTGCAGAACTGGTACTCAGAATCCATCAATGTGGGCCACGCGGATGTTCGTGAAGCAAGCTGGTGGCCCAATTTGGAATGTGCTGACGATCTGGTGTCCGTTCTCACCACTCTCATTTGGCTAGCATCGGCCCAACACGCGGCCCTTAATTTTGGGCAGTACCCATATGGTGGTTACGTCCCCAATCGCCCACCCCTAATGAGGAGGTTAATTCCGGAAGAAAATGACCCCGAGTATTTGAATTTCATTTCTGACCCTCAAAAGTACTTCCTCTCGGCATTGCCCTGTGTGCTACAATCCACAAAGTTTATGGCCGTGGTGGACACGCTCTCCACCCACTCGCCCGACGAGGAGTACCTCGGCGAGCGGCAGCAGCCATCGATTTGGTCGGGCGATGCCGAGATCGTCGAGGCGTTTTACGGGTTCTCGGCGGAGGTGAGGCGGATAGAGAAGGAGATTGAGAAAAGGAACAGTGATCCAAGCCTTAACAACAGATGTGGTGCTGGGGTGTTACCTTATGAGCTACTTGCACCTAGCTCGGAACCGGGGGTAACATGTAGAGGGGTTCCAAATAGTGTTTCAATATAAAAGCACTATAGAGAGCTCTTAGGTCACATTAATAAATCTAAAGCTGCCTATATAAATTTAGATTTCTTGAGAACTTTGTGTCAAGGAGTTAGCCTAGGTTTGTATATGATATATACAGTTCATGGACAATTGGACATAATGTAAGTTAGTGTCTTAAAAAATGTTAGTAAATTAATTGAAAATATTTTTAAGGGTAAGTTCAATATTTTGTTTGCCCTTTTCGTTTCCTTGTTTTTCCTTCAGTATTGATTTTTCAAATTAAACCGTCCACTAGAGTAGGGAAGTCTAAAAAAAATGATTACCTTTATAAGCGGCTTAAAAGGGTTGCCGTTTTACATGGTATTGTATTACACGTGGTTTTGTATTACACGTGTTTTCATTTTTTTTTTTTCCATTTAAAAAACGTACACATTCTTATAGTTTGTATTTGCTCTCATGGTGGTTTAATATTATCAAGCTTCATATTATTAGAAATAAAAGGAAAATCTTACTAAAGCTGAAAATATAGCCGTGCATTATGCAACTTTTTATTTATTTATTTATATCTTTTTAATAAAGAATGAACGGTATAGATCTAAAAACTTATAATATAGCTTGTTGACTTAATCTGTCTTTTAAATGCTTTCCTTAATGTTGAGGTCTAGAACTCAAATGCATAAACAAAATGATTAATTTTACTTGTGGTCCTTAAAAAATAACAATTGTCTCACTAATTTGACTCCTAAACTTTCTAACTCACACACAAACGGTCCTCAAGCGTTCTTAATGTTACACTACTATTACCTCCAAAAAAAGTTAAAAAATCCGATAGACTGTATCATGTGAGGCACACATGACTAGTTAATTATGGGTAATATGGTAAAATTATTTTGGGTAGTTTTATTTAGATGGATGTTTAAACCGAATCACGTGCGTCTCATGTGAAGAAAGAAAAGTGCTAAAAATACCAATTATAATCCCAACTTTTATAACAACTTACAAGTTGTTATGTTTTCATAAGTAGGTATTTAAAAGATTATCATACCAATGGACTCCAACTACCAATGACTTAATGAAAACTCCTAAGTTGGGATTTAATTTGTTAGTCCTAACTAGCATCACTCATGAAGAAATCTGTCAGTTTTTTAACCTTTTTGTTACAGTAGTACCTTAAACATTTGAAAAGCTTGAGAAGTATTAGTTAGACGGTTAAAGTGAGATAGGCCAAGTGAAATTAACTGAACAAAAAAGTTGAATGAAAATGATTTTTTTCCTTTTACTAAGATGACGTCACTGTCCACTTGAAAGATGTCGTCACCTTTGTTTAAGCATGTAGTGGAAAGTAATGTAAGCAGGGTTATTTTTTAAAAAATAATAATAACAGTGGGATCATTCTTGTGGCGGTCTCGCTTCTTGAAGTCTTTTGTTTAATAATCAATTTGGAAAACAGACATTAGAAGGAAAATGAATTGGGAAAAGGTGGTTGGGATATACTGCATAAAAAATGTAGTTTCACTCGGGCACAGAAATCAGAATAATGTCCAACAACTCCAATCAAAGGTGAAATGTATTGACTATGGGGCCTTCATGTTCCACTAAGTGAGCAAGTGAGACTGTCTCAAAATTGAGGTTGTTATGGTAGTCCAACAACCATTTTTAATGTATAAATGCTGGTTGTTGTTTTTTTGTTTTTTTCGTGGGTCCCTTGTTTTTCGTTCTCCCGAAACATCTTATAACTTTTCTTTTACCAACCTTGAAAACAAAAGGCACCTCAGTTTCTCCAGGTGAAAATATTTCATTTCAAGAAAAAGGATACTATTTTGATTTGGGGTCCTGGTCTCTTTGATTCTACGACATCACAAAAATATATCCCAGCCATAGCAAAAACTGTAAAAACGTTAATTTATATTATTTTACCCTTTAAAAATTTGATTTTAAAGGTCTCTCTACTTTGATGTTTCTAAAAGCGATCCGTAAATCTTATTTGCAGACGCAAATGAGTTTATGGCATGTGACTATATATATTTATATATGTATTAAGATGTATATATAAGATACATGCAGAGAAGGAGTTACTCACGAATTAGAGGAGAAGCTGCTCACGAATTAGGATGGACGGATAGATATATTTATGTTTTCAACATTATTCATAAAATTTTATAAAAATCATATTTCGTCCCTGAAATTAATACCCATCCCCCTAAAATTATACTCCAACCCTGTTAACTGTTCTAGCTCCGTCGCATGCACATACTTCAAAAAATATCCACCAGATGAGAATCACATTTGTAAAGATGTCAATCACTAATTATAATAGCTTTTTAATATTTCATACACACGTGAATCACTTGCGTATGCAGCATATCTCTTTGCTGAAGAATGAAGATCATATGAGTTGTGTACACACTGAAAATTCGATATTAATGTGTTCTTCATGTCGGTGTTGTTTTTTTTTTTTAATTTATATAAAATAAATTATTACATGTGATCGCTAAAATATACGATAAGGTCCACCCAAGTATGCTGCTTACAATACGCTAATAATGAAAAAACAGTTGTTTGCTGGACGTACTTCAGACTGATAAAAGGGACTAAATAAGACAGTTTTTTTTTTTAAAAAAAAAGGAGAATACGCGGCATAATTTTCCTTTATAGTTTCTTTGTTTTAGATCTGAATTTAAGTCTTATCAAACAACAATTTGGATCCGCTCAATCTGAGTTTGAGTCTCTGATTCAAATCATGGTACCAAAGGCACAGTTTCTTACATTGATCATTACCCAAAAAAAAAAAAGAAAAAAAAAACAAGGAGAATACCGGGTATAATTTTCCTTTAAAGTTTCTTCGTTTTAGATCTGAATTTAAGTCTTACCAAACAACAATTTGGATCGGCTCAATCTGAGTTTGAGTTTTTGATTCAAACCATGGCACCGAAGGCACACTTTCTTACATTAATCATTACCCTTTCAAATGCACAACACACTCTGCAATATTGTTATAAAAATGCATTTTAGGAAAAAAAAAATAAAAAAAATATTAATAATAGTTCGTTGAGACTAAACCACTCCATGCCTGCTTCGTTTACCAATTGACCTTTTGATAAAATATGAAACTTTCTGAGATGTGCTATGTTTTTAAGAGGGAAATTGTCTGAGATTGGTCAAATTCACAATAAATAATTGATCTATTAAAAGCAAGCAGCCTTCTAAGAAAATGACTCTTTAGTCTGTGCATCCAATTAAAGTGTGTTATAAACAATAATAAACGTCGGAAAGTACTTTCTAACGGCAATATGCAACTTGCAATAACATATGATATTTTTTTTATTATTTTTTTTCAAGTGAAAAGATATTCTCAGCCAGTGACCATGGAGCCACCGGCTGTGTTGACCCAAAGTCAAGCCATTATATATTAAAAAAGATTCCACCTTCCAAATTGTTTAGAAACCAACTTCAAATTTAAAATTAGAACTTAAATGTTATAATATATGAAAACTTTATAGTGTAGTAGAGAGAAGCTTTTCGTTGTAGCATGTAAGAGCTTTACACTATAACACTTGAAATTATTAGTTCAAACTAAGTTGTCAAACAAAGCCTAATAAATTAGGCCGTTAGTTAGTTTGTTTAAATTGTGTTAATTTACAAATACAAATAATGTAGTTCAAATTACAAAAGAGTTAGACATTTGAATGTATAATTAAAGTATAAATTTAAACAAGAAATAAAATTTAAATTTGTATTTAGATAGGTGCTGAGAGCAGAGAGAATGACATGATTTTTACTATTGAAAAATGGTCCTTTTTTTTGCTTGTGATTGTTTGACTTGAAAAGTTAGAATAAAAAGGGGTTAAACTTTAAGTTAGGACATTTCAATTTAATTAGAGCGGAAATAAAATCCAAGTGGTGTGCTTACCAAATATATATTTGAACTTGGTTCACCCTCGGACTAAAAATCTAATCCGAGTTAGTCAACTAAACAGGGAAATACCGCTTTCCCCTATGTCGTGCTTTTTCTTGGAAACAGCTTGAAATAGTTAAGAAATAATTTCTAGTAGATGATGAGAGATTCACACCCTTTTCTCCTCAGCAACTAAGATAATGCAAGGAAATTAATACGATAATTTTATAATTCCACTGTTTTCATAGAATAGGCAAAGGCAATGTACCTCTTCGTATCTTTTTGGCTGAGTTTCCAGGAATAGGAAGTTGTGTCAGTCAATGCTTAAAAAAGACTCACTAGAAGGACCTTGGACAAATGACATATAATTGGATATGGAATAAAGCTTGCTCTGTAACAAACCAAAACCATAATGGAAAATGCAACTTTTTAAGCCAAAAAAATTATTTTATCTTTTTTGTTTTTTGTTTTTTTCTTTTCTAACATTATGATCGTGGGTCTTTTAATGACGATAAATAACTTCTAAAAGTGACAATGCAGTTAAAATTAAAAGTTATAATAAATTTATTAAAGTATATGAGAGCTTTATACTTATCAATTAAAATTATGTTATCAAACAAAGTCTAAAACTGCATATTCTCAATTTTGAGTGATAATCAATTGTAATTTGTTATTAAAAATAAAAGATCCAGCCATCATCTACAATCACAGTGTAAAAGCTTTCCTTTTTTAATGGTCAAATTAGGAAAAAGCTTTACTTTTTGGGTCTTCATATCACTGTCCACGAAGTTACGTGGATTTTTCCCGACATTGGAATCCAGGTGGCGCAAATGGGCAAACTGGGCTACATTATTGAGGGCAACATCGCACTAAAGGTCCAAGCTAATAATAATTATTATTGCTATTCTGTGAACACTCTTCAGGACCAAGGGACTAACATAGCGTAATTGGCAGGTTTTAGGTTTATTACGGTGTTTGATTGAGTAATAATTAATGTCAGTTTAAATTATAGAGATAGTTTTAAAACTGATTAAATTTTTAAAATCAAAACTTTACCTCTTTTAAGTTATCATGATTTGAATCGTTTTCTATCATAAAAGCACCCATATTTTTGTTTTCTTTTTGTAACCGTTTTTTTCTAAACATTAGTTTTTATTTTAAACTTATATTCTAGTTTTAAACTTTTATGTTTTAAATATTAATTCAAGACCACATTTAAACCATAAAGTTTAAAATTTATAATTCAAATCATAAAATTGAAAACCATATTATTCCGAACTTGCATCCTAAACAAAGCATAAAATAGTGTATAAAATACTAGAAATCAGAGAGACAAAAAAAGGCCAATGTGACTAAAACGACATTCGGGTCTTGCTTCTCGGTTCCCACTGGTTTGAGTTCTATAAATACCAATCCCCATGGCCACACCATCCCCCAATTCATCACCACCCCTTCCTCCACTTCACTATAATTAGCAAACACTAGTTAGTCCCTAATTATCACCAAAATCATAATGGAAGGCCCAACATGGGTTTCCTACGCCGTCGCGTGGCTCGTCACCGTCGCCCTCCTCCTCCTCTCCCGCCACCTCCGCCGCCGCAAACTCAACCTACCGCCCGGCCCAAAACCCTGGCCCATCATCGGGAACCTCAACTTGATAGGCTCTCTCCCTCACCGGTCGATCCACGATCTGTCCCAGAAGTATGGCCCTATCATGCAGTTGAGGTTCGGGTCATGCCCGGTCGTGGTGGGCTCGTCTGTCGAGATGGCCAAGGTCTTCCTCAAGACCCACGACTTGACCTTCGCGTCCCGGCCCAAAACCGCCGCCGGGAAATACACCACCTACAACTACTCGGACATCACGTGGTCCCCATATGGCCCATACTGGCGCCAGGCCCGCAAAATGTGCCTGATGGAGCTGTTCAGCGCCCGAAGGCTGGACTCGTACGAGTACATCAGGAGAGAGGAAATGAACGCCTTGCTAAAAGGCCTTTTCGAGTCCTCCAAAAACGAAGCGCACATCTTGCTCAAAGACCATCTCTCCACGGTGTCTCTCAACGTGATCAGCAGAATGGTGCTGGGAAAGAAGTACACGGACGGGTCGGATCCAAACGCCATCGTTTCGCCCGAAGAGTTCAAGAAAATGTTGGACGAGCTATTCTTGCTTAGTGGGGTGTTGAACATAGGGGATTCTATCCCGTGGCTGGATTTCTTGGACTTGCAAGGTTACATAAAGAGAATGAAGGCTCTGAGCAAGAAATTGGACAGGTTCTTAGAGCATGTCTTGGACGAACACAACGAAAGGAGAAAGGGAGTGAAGGACTATGTAGCCAAAGACATGGTTGATGTGCTTTTGCAACTCGCCGATGATCCAAATCTTGATGTTAAGCTTGAAAGACACAGTGTCAAGGCTTTTACCCAGGTACATGACAAACATCAGTATATAAATTATTTTCTTAATTTTATGTGGACTAAGTTTTCCCATCCTTAAATTCTTTTCCTTTCTTAAAAAATCTTATATAGCGTTTGGGAGGGGACAGTTGGACAATTAGTCGGCCCAAAAAATTTTTTGGGCAAATATCTTTTTTTTTTTTTTTGTTTTTAGGTATCACAAAACTAGCTTTTTAGCCATTAAAATAGTTCCAGTTTTTTTTGTTTTTATCATGGTTAGGTTCCTCTCTTCGATAGTCATTTTTCTCTTTTCTCTGAAAAAACTGAGACAATTTCAGTGTTCAGAAAAAAAAAAATTTTAATGCAAAAAAAAGAGGTCATTTATCAAATTTCAAATTTTCTTAACTCTTTTTTTAAAAATTTCTCATTTGGGAATAAGTTTAAAACTTTATATTTTTTTCTTTTATTGTTTGAGTTGAAACTAAATAATTTGAATTAATTTTTAAAAATATGATAATTAATAAAGTCACAAAAAAGTTCACATAGTACCATCTAATAATGACTTCATTTGGTAACATAAGTTCAAAGCATTAGATAATAAAATTTTTACATGCTACAGTGTTTTGGTTTTAATTTATAGCTCCAACTATGTTCTCAAACACTCTCAATAATAAAAATTAAAAAACTATTTTCATTCCAATAAAATTAAAACCCACGATTGACAAAGTTATAGAGGTCCAATTTAACATGTAACGTGTTTAGTTGCCTTTTTTTAGCCATGGGTTTAAAAAGGTTTTTTCCTTACAATTGTGCTTACATCCCACTTATAAATGTCAGATAAGTATTTGCTTGACAATATTTGATGGAAATATTATTTTCAACCCGTTCGGGCTACAAATCGGCCCCTCATATGAGGTGGGCGGGGCTATTTAGAGCTGCTCTATTTGGTGCGAAAGTTCCGTACACGTCATAGACCACTGACTCGACAAAACGAGTTCTCACATCATTATCAAATATATAAAGTGACAATTTTATGGACTTTGGTTTCTGTATGCCCATAGCTAACAGCGTTGCAAATCTGCTGCTAATTTTCTATTAAAATATACTACTATAGCCTAGTGGCTCCCAAAAAAATTGATTGATGTAACGTGATTAGAGATCATCAACACAAGAATTTGGTTAATAATAATAAAAAATGACAATCACTTAAAGATATAAAGATGCTCATCGAGACAACGACAAAGGGGAAAAGGTTAATTAGACAAACGTTAATTAGACATAAATAATATTTCCTACGTGTGAATGGCTATAACAATTCCTTTGAGATGTGTCGCTTGGTCTTCGGAGTTCTATAATTTAAGCTTTGTAGGTTTGTCTGAGCTAGGTTTTGAATATGAAGATTAGCCATGCCCTTAAACTTAGCTTAGGACCGCAAGTTGTGCTTATTTTTCTATTTAACTTTTTTTTTTCGAATTCTTGTGTTATCTTAATGCAAAATAGAGATTTCAACCAGGGATCACGGATTGATTAAGGCAATATCTCTAATAAAATATAATTTTTTGGCAAGTTAAGCAGTCTTTTCTTTTTTCTTTTTTTAATTTATGTCGTACTTTAATTTTTAACCTGAAAAATTCGGCTTAGGCGTGTTTCTTGGACCAAGACTCAAGTCAAAACTCACTTATAATAAAGCCAAGGCTGTTTATGTCTCGGAGACTGATTCCATCCATTTCAACAACTCTCTCTGTGTCTCTCTCTCCCTCTCTCTCTCTCTCTCTCTCTCTCTCTATGTATATATATATATATATATATATATACATATTTATTTATTTAACATGGATCCACTTCAACAACGAATTTCTTGTCGTTTCCCTTCCTGCTTTCCCACTTTGAATATTATTATATATCACAGTTTTATATTAGCCATGCCCCACGCGAACCATGATATGACAACACTACACATGGTTCACAAAACAAGTTAATAAACACCATTAATATTTTAAAAAAATTAACCACTATTAATTAGTCAGGTACTAAAATTGAGCTAAAATTTATTTTTTGTCCCCAATTTATTGGTCGAATTCTGTTTTTTATTCTTGATTTTTAAAATATCTCAAAATAAGTTCCTCTTTTGTTAAATAGTCCTTTCGTTTGCTATTAAAATCTAAAAAGAAAAAAGACATGCCTTCTCTCTTAACAGTTTTGTACTAACATATAAAACTATGAAAATAAATCTCGCTAAATATTACATAATTTTTTTTAGTAAGATTTTGATAGTCGAACTAAGATGGACAAAATAACTTTAATAAAACAATTTAATAGATCATAAACTTGTTATGAGTCATTTTAAAAATCATGAATCAAAACCATATGGGACCTATACTTCGAGATTAAAAAAAATAAACCTAAAATTAATAATCAACACATTTAGTCACATAAATTTTCTTCTTGTATCATATATAGTTATGGAAAGTCCAAACACATCCCAAACGACATCTTTTTTAATTGAACAAAATATTTTCAGGACTTGATAGCTGGTGGAACTGAGAGCTCAGCGGTGACCGTGGAATGGGCAATCTCGGAGCTCCTAAGGAAGCCAGAGATATTCAAAAAGGCAACAGAAGAACTAGACAGAGTCATAGGAAGAGAGAGATGGGTTGAAGAGAAGGACATTGTCAACTTGCCCTACATTGATGCCATTGCTAAGGAAACAATGAGGTTGCACCCGGTTGCTCCCATGTTGGTGCCGAGGTTTAGCCGCGAAGACGCCAAGGTTTCGGGATACGACATTCCCAAGGACACCAGAGTTCTTGTCAGCGTTTGGTCTATAGGGAGAGACCCTACATTGTGGGACAACGCTAACGAGTTTGTCCCCGAGAGGTTCATTGGGAAGGATATAGACGTCAAGGGACAAGACTTTGAGCTCTTGCCATTCGGGTCGGGTCGACGGATGTGTCCCGGGTATAGTCTCGGATTGAAGGTGATTCAGTCCAGTTTGGCCAACCTCTTGCATGGATTCAACTGGAATCTGCCTCCAAACGTGAAGATTGAGGACTTGAACATGGACGAAATTTTCGGGCTTTCGACACCGAAAAAAATCCCCCTTGTTGCCATTGCCGAGCCTAGGCTTCCTCCCCATGTCTATCCCTGAGATGATGACTTGATTATGATTATGGGCTTGGTGTTCAAAAGTTCACCTCTTGAATCATATTAGTGTTTGGATTCCGTGATAATTTCACTGGTGGGCAGTGTGCATCTTGAGATTTGCTTTAAGTATGCTATATATATTACAGCTAGGCTTTTTTATGATATTGCTGCAATGTAATCATCCAAGTCGTCTTGCTCTTGTGTACTTGCCTTTTGGAATAAGGAATACATACTCCTCCCTTTCCTTCTCTTGATGTCATGAAATTGGCTGTTGAGCATGATTTTAATAGCTTTAGATGACAATTCTACATATGGAATAAACTTTTTATCACCACAATTCAAGTGGGGTTTAATTGGATCAAGTCTGAGATGGCAAAGTTCTGATGCTGGTATTTGAATCTAAGTCCAAAGTTGTTAAATTTTTAAATGTGAGACGTGTGAGTAACTGGCACACGTTTTGTGGCCAATAACTGCTATTAGCAGTTAATACCCATTAAAAAAAAGGTGATTAAATGATAACCATTAGATTGTGATATGTCGGTTACTTGATGGACGTACCAAAATGAATACAAAAGATTATATATAGACTGGTTCTCTCCCTCTCAAAATACCCATGAAAAACACTCTCCATCAAAAGTTTTTCTGAGAAAGAGAAAGTAGGTAAGGGAGAGATATTACTCAGTCTAAATAGAGAAGATGTATCATTCATCAACAAATTCAAGTAAGTTCTTTTATCTTTTTCATTATATGATATACATGAAAATATTCAATTTCAAATATCACAAATATTATAATGTTCTTATGAATAATGAAAATCTAACATGTGGTATCCGAGCAAGGTTGTTGAAATCTGAATATTTTCTATGTAAGATAGTGGGCTACTTATCCTTTTTGCGGGTTTTGCTTTGTTTCTTTTCTCACTCGAAGACAAAACTCAATTCTATATTCAATGCTATGCTTATGTTTTTTTTTAATTGATTTCTTTCTTAAAGTACTCCAAATTTGAAGCCAAGGTTGTCGGCCTATTGATATTATGCCCCTGTTTTTTTTTTAATGGGTATTAACTGCTAATAGCAGTTATTGGCCACAAAACGTGTGGCAATTACTCACACGTCTCACATTCTCCCACTTGATCAATTAACTGCTATTATCTCAATCATAATGCATCTAGAATGATAGTTAACATTAGATTGTAATATTTATCATAATATTATAGTATGATAAATTGTTAAGTGTGAGTTATGGCGGTCATGTACTATTAATGCGGAACACTTCCTTCCGTATACTACAACATTTATAATTTATGATACAAGGTTCATAATAGATATATATAGACATAATTCCATAATGGTCCATAATAATGTCTAATAAAGACTTTTCCTGTTTAAATTGAAACAACATCATGTGTACACTATCGTAAGAAAACAGAAAATACATAATGTATGTCAGAAAACACATGATAGAGCTCAGAGTGTCATTATGATCATCAAATATCATTACAACCAAGACCCATCCTAAGAACATATTCCTTAAATAATTTTGGTTGTAGACCTTTCATCAAAGGGTCTGTTATCATAAGATCAGTTTTGATATGCTCAATAGACACTCTACATTTCTGAACCTCCTCCTTAATGGCAAACTACTTTAAATCCATATGCTTGGCACCTCTTGAGTATTTGTCGTTCTTGGAGAAAAATACTGCTGCAGAATTGTCACAATAAATTCTCAGTGGCTTGGTAATGGCGTCGACAACCTCAAGTCCTAAGATAAAGTTTCGCAGCCATAATGCATGAATTGTGGCCTCAAAACATGCCACAAATTATGCTTCCATAGTGGATGAAGCAATGACGGTTTGTTTGGCACTTTTCCATGATACTGCTCCTTCGGCTAACAGAAACAGATAACCAAGGGTGGACTTTCTGCTGTCAAGGCATCCGCCAAAATCTGAATTCGTATATCCAGTCACCTCTAGATGATTGGATCTTCGGTATGTCAGCATATAATTCTTTGTTCCTTGTAGGTACCTCAAAACTTTCTTTGCAGACTTCCAGTGCTCAATTCCAAGATTGCTTTGATACCTGCCCAACATTCCAACCGCAAAACTAATGTCTGGTCGAGTACAGGTTTGCAAGTACATCAAGCTTCCAACAACAAATGCATATGGAATTGATTCCATATCTTTACGTTCCACATCATTCTTCGGACGTTGCATGAGACTAAATTTGTCACCTTTCTGTATAGGAACAACCCCAGGTGAACACTTACTCATATTGAATTTTTCTAGAATTTTCTCGATATAGGTCCTTTGAGACAATCCCAACAGTCCTTGTGATCTGTCACGGAATATTTCTATTCCAATCACATAAGTTGCCTCTCTCATATCTTTCATTTCAAAATTCTTAGAGAGAAAATCTTTAGTCTCACGCATTATGCTTAAGTCATTAGCTGCAAGTAAGATATCGTCAACATATAGGACTAAAAATATGAATTTCCTCCCACTGATCTTTTGGTATATACATCAACGGTGTTTTCCTTAAAACCAAAAGATGTAATAATGGTATTGAACTTGATATACCATTGTCGTGAGGCTTGCTTAAGTCCATATCTTGACTTTTTAAGTTTACACACCAAATGACCTTTACTTTCTATGGAAAAACCCTCAAGTTGATCCATATAGACCTCCTCCTTTAGTTTCCATTCAAAAAGGCTGTTTTCACATCCATTGGGTGCAACTCCAAATCATACTGAGCTACCAATGCCATAATGATTCTTAATGAATCTTTCTTAGAGACAGGAGAAAATGTCTCTTTATAATCAATGCCAACCTTTTGAGTATAACCCTTAGCAACAAGTCTTGCTTTATATCGTTCGATATTACCTTTTGAGTCGCGTTTTGTCTTAAAGACCTATTTACACCTGACTCGTTTGCAACCTTCTGGCAATTCGATGAGATCCTAGACTTTGTTTTGTTCCATGGATTTCAATTCTTCTTTCATGGCATCAATCCACTTATCAGATTCTATACTTTCTATGGCTTGTGAAAACGAAACTGGATCTTTATTGATTCCAAGATCAAAGTCTTACTCTTGCAAATAAACCACGTAATCATTTGGAATAGCTGATCTTCTTTCTCTTTGAGATCTCCTTAATACTATTCCTTGTGGCTCATGTGTGTCAGGTCCTTGAATGTTAGTCTCTTCAAGGGGTGTATCTTCATTCAAATGTTGATCAGTGTTGTCATTTCGTTCTATAACTATTAGAACAACATTTTGATCAATTGTGGATGAAGGGACATTTATAGGTAAAGGAATATTTACCTCGATTTCCTTTATTTCCACAACTTGACGTTCAACACTCCCACTAACTTCACCATTCTCAAGGAATTTTGCATTACCAGTTTCTATAATTCTTGGACTATGGTTTAGACAGTAAAACTTATAACCTTTAGATTTCTCTGGATAACCGATAAAGTAACCACTAACTGTTTGAGAATCTAATTTCTTTTCTTGTGGGTTGTAAACTCTCGCTTCCGCTGGGCAACCCCAAACATGCAGGTGCCTTAAGCTAGGTTTCCTCCTTGTCCATAGTTCAAAAAGAGTCTTTTGGACTGCCTTTGTAGGAACCCTATTCAATAAGTATGTTGCGGTTTTGAGTGCATACATCCACAATGATTTGGGTAATGAGGAATTACTCATCATACTCCTAACCATATCTATTAAGGTCCAATTACGCCTTTCTGCTACCCCATTTTGTTGAGGTGTACCTGGCATAGTATACTGTGCACAAATGCCATGTCGTTCGAGGAATTTTGCAAATGGACTAGGACATTGTCCCGATTCATCATATTTGCCATAATACTCACCACCCCTATCAGACCTAATGATGATTTTCACTTTTCTGTCTAATTGTCTTTCAACTTCATTTATAAATATCTCAAGGGCATCCACTGATTGAGATTTTTCATGAAGTAAATAAACATAACCATAACGTGAAAAATCATCAATAAAGGTAATGAAATACTTTTCTCCACCAAATGATGAAACATCAAAAGGTCCACAAATGTCGGTGTGTATAATCTTAAGGAGCTGTGTGCTTCTTGTGGCCCCTTTCTTATTATGTTTGGTTTGCTTTCCCTTAATGCAATCCACACATAATCCAAGATCAATAAAATCCAGATTCTGAAGAATCTCATCCTTTACCAATCTTTCTAATCTTTCTTTAGATATATGACCCAAACGTTTATGCCACAAATAAGTAGAACTTTCATTTGTCATGCTACGCTTAATTCCAATGTTATGATGCACAGTAAGTAAGGATTCAGCAAAAATATTATCAAGTCTCAATCTATATAAACCATCAATAAGAAATCTAGAACCAACAAGAGCAGAGTTCTTATACAAACTAAAACTACAAGATCCAAACTTAAAATTAAATCCAGAAACATCCAACTTTGATAGAGAAACAAGGTTTCTAGTAATTGAAGGTACATAAAGAGTCTCAAAAAAGTCTAAATAATAGCCAGTATCCAAGACTAAACGGTAAGTCCCTATGCCTTCAATTGGAGCCTTCATTCAATTTCCCACGTACAGAAAATTATTAGTTAGGTTTGTGGTTCGGATTGTAATGAATCCCTTTCTTTTTGAACCAAGCTTTACGTTTCAAGCAATCCTTCTGATAGTGTCCAGGTTTCCCACAGAAACGACAATTATTAACCTTTTGTTCCTTCCTTTCTGCCTGAACATCATTAGCAGGCGTTTTCTTCTTGAACTTCTTGGCTTTTGCTTTCAGTCCAACTCTTTTTCCTGTAAGGTTAACAGAATGACTTCCTTGACTTTTCAATCTAGTCTCCTCCTAAACAAGCCTACTGGACAATTCATTAACATTCCACTTGTCCTTTATAGTGTTATAGTTAATTTGAAAATGCCCATACTCAGGAGGTAGTGAGTTCAGAATGAACTGCACTAGAAAGGAGTCCTCCACTGCTAACCCCAAGGTCTTAAGCCTTGCAGCAATGTTAGTCATCTCGATGATATGTTCTTGCATGTTTCTTGACCCGTTATACTTCATGGTTGTGAGTTCTGCCATTAAGGTACCAGCGAGTGACTTGTCCGTGGAACGAAATGTTCTTCCACAAACTTAATGTATTCCTTAGCACTTTCTGTTTGTGGAATGGTAGTCTTTATGTTGTTGGCAATTGTCATCCGCAGAAACATTAGGCTCAACCTGTTGCTTCGTTCCCATGCTTTTAGGTGTGACTTCTCGTCCTCACTGCTTGAATCAGTTATAGCAACAGGTTTATCTTCCAATAGCGCTAAGTCAAGATCCATAACACCTAAATGGAAATTGACTTGCTCACGCCATTCGAAGAAGTTTAAACCGTTAAAGAGAACAACAGATGATGCATGCGAATGAATTGCAACAGCTACAAAAACATAAAATGCTCACAATTAATTGGATTCAAAAAAACAATAATGTATAAAGCAATTCTCCTTTGGGTAGATACTACAATATACTATCTTAAATAAATATCCTATATAACTCTAATTAGGTAATCAAATATTTTTAATTGAACATAAGTGACATCTTTGGATAGACAAAATATTCAAACAAAATATTAACATGCCTTTATTATGTTCACTAATTATAGAATAATAATTTACCTTTGGGCAAATCCAAAAGTTCTAATAATTAATGAACGTCAATTCATCCATTTAAATTATCATTATCGGATATTTCCTTAATATGGATAAATGACTATATTATATGCATGTAATGAATCATTCTAATTTAGCCACTTTGGTGACAATAAACTATAACAATAATTTCATGCATAACAATATAATTCATGTCTTAATCTTATGAATCGTACTTAAAATATAATTCGTAAAGTATATGTATATATATGTTAATCATCATTATTATATATATTATACTATTCATATGTATACTGTCATACAAAATATGAAGCCTTGCATAAACTGCCAGAATGAAGGATCAGCCCAGGTTCCATGACAACAAAAATATTTCATTTGAAGTAATTAACGGGCAACAAAGCAATTATGATTAAAATATGCCATAATTCATAAGCCTTGCCCACGTTTGATAATAGTTTAACGGGCAACATCATGATTCATACATTCAAATCTTAACTAAATAATTAAATTAAAACAAAAAAAAAATTGGGGCATAATATCAACAGGCCGACAACCTTGGCTTCAAATTTGGAGTATTGAATTTGTTGATGAAGGATACATCTTCTCTATTCAGATTGAGTAATATTTCTCTCTTATCCACTTTTTCTTTCTCAGAAAAACTTTTGATGGAGAGTGTTTTTCATGTGTTTTCTGGCATACATTATGTATTTTTTGTTTTCTTATGATAGTGTACACATGATGTTGTTTCAATTTAAACAGGAAAAGTCTTTATTAGACATTATTATGGACCACTATGGAATTATGTTTATATATATCTATTATGAACTTGTATTGTAAATTCTAAGTGTTGTAGTATATGGAAGGAAGTGTTCCGCGTTAATAGTACATGACCATCATAACTCACACTTAACAATTTATCATACTATAATATTATGATGAATATCACAATCAAATGTTAACTATCATTCTAGATGCATTATGATTGAGATAATAGCAGTTAATTGACCAAGTGGGAGAATGTGAGATGTGTGAGTAACTGCCACACGTTTTGTGGCCAATAACTGCTATTAGCAGTTAATACCCATTAAAAAAAAGTGATTAAATGATAACCATTAGATTGTGATATGTCAGTTACTTGATGGACGTACCAAAATGCATACGAAAGATTATATATAGACTGGTTCTCTCCCTCTCAAAATACACATAAAAACATTCTCCATCAAAAGTTTTTCTGAGAAAGAGAAAGTGGGTAAGGGAGAGATATTGCTCAATCTGAATAGAGAAGATATATCCTTCATCATCAACAGATTCAAGTAAGTTCTTTTATCTTCTTCATTATATGATATACAAGAAACTATTCAATTTCAAAGATCACAAAAATTATGATGTTCTTATGAATAATGAAAATCTAACATTAAATTGATTAAAGTTTGCCAATATTGTTAAAATGGCTTCATATTTTGTGCGGAGAAGAGCTAATCACCCTGCTCTGCGTCAAGTGAGATAAATTTAAACTCACAGTATTTGGCTGGCAACAATACAATGGTTAAAAAACTTTTTGGCTAAAAAGGATTCGTGGTTCATCTTTATTTTGGGAACGACATGTCGTTATGGTTTTGCTTGTAATTTCGTCTTGTAATATCAGCTACTTTGGTACTTCAATTTTTGGTCATACGATAACTTCATGTCACTTTTTAGTAGTTCAGTTTTTTTTTTTTTAAATCGCTTTGAACAAAACAAGATTTTATCTTAGACATAAACGAAACGTCGTTTCTATCGATCTACTTGTTTCTTCTCTAAACATAATCATGTTAGAACTTCTAGTTTAAAATGACATGCGTTTTAGGCAGTAACACAACTTGTCGCACCATGAATAAACTGAATGGTCTTTAATTTCTTTATGCATAAACATGTCACTAAAGTTGGCTGTTGATGACCAAAAAAAAAAAATGTTTGATAACACATGATATATTTTTGTACTCAAAAGTTTGGTTGGCCAAAACCGATGTGTTTTCTTTCTTTATTCTGCAAACGGCGCATGTTTTTATCATTTTAATGTCGTCTTTTAATACAAACAACATTCTCATAATTTACCAAATTTGTGTTGTTTCTCTCTTTACTTTAGGCGCGTTGATGTTGTAAGGCGACATATAGTTAGTACTTAGCTTTCATTTTTAGATTAGAAAAAAGCAGAATGCTGCCAACCAATAATATTATGTTTTTTTTTTTTTTAAACTATATGTCGTATGCGTTCCAGTTTCAACCAATATTGAAACGCAAGCGTCCTAAAAGTCCTAATGTGCTTGTATGCGTGCATGCGCAAGTAAATGTGATTTTAGCAAAATCAACTTGATTATTTGCATCTACTTTATGAAATTGCAAGGCAATTGCAGAAAAATTCAGCTCTAGCTGATGCAAGTCCTGAGTCATCCCTCCCAACTAATTTCTTTTTTCATATAAATACATATATACATGATCTTCCCAAAAATGAACCACTTAATTTTATGGAATTATTCATTCATTATGTAGACAAATATATAAATATATATATATATAACTGATATCACAATTATTTGCATACTTAATGATGAACATGGAAAAATGCTAAACAAAGCCTAATTAAAGTCAAGGAAATAAAGGAAAACAGTTGTTTTCAACTTCGTTTTCCTTCCCTTTTTTTTTTTTGTGATCAGAATGTGTGAAAGTTGTGGAGAGCTAGCATCAGAGAATGGGTTCCCTCCCCCCACCGCAATCATCTCTTGATTGTGCTTTGCTAATCATGTCGTTGAAGTAAATTCCAAAAAGATATCAAGCTGAGCAAGTTGGCTTACAATTATTTTTGGACTTTTATGGTTCATAGCTTGCAAAAGTCATATTGTAGACCTATAGAAGCCTGGGTCCGGCGGCTAAGGTGCTGTGAGATAAGAAAATTAACTGACGTACGATTTGCTTTTACGGAAGACTTGAAGATTCTAATATTGAAACACAAACACAGTTAAAATCAAACGGCAGAACCAATGTATTATAGTATGTAAGTTTTAACTTATTTTTTTTTTATATTATACCAAATGAGAGTTTTAATATTGTAACAATTAAACCATATAACTGAAATAATATTGCGAAATGCTCTCTTAATAGTAACTCTACACTTGATGGAGATTTTTTTTTTATGAGACTCATTTGATAAGTTAACTTAACCAATATAATTATCAAATTATTATGTCCTATAATCAAAAAACACACAAATTTAATATTCAGTAGTGTATTTTTACTCAATTAAGATTAAAATAAAAAAAATACTTAACTTGTTAGTTTCATGGAAAAGAGTTCAGCTCGATTATGAAATTGAAGTATATATGGAAGACTTCCTTATTTTGATTTCTGACTTGTAATAGATCGGGAAAAATAACTACATACGCTGTAGATTTTCAAGGATGATAATATTGAGTTGAAATTTCAGACCAAATAAGTGGTTACAAATTGAGTGGGGTTGGGTAAGGGAGTGGAAATATCTAAGATTGGCCCAGAACCACTGCAAACGAGATTTCTGGAATTTGTTGCTCTTTCTCTTATTTATTTATTTATTTATTCATTTTCTTTAGCTAAGAAAGAAGTGGACCCCATACATAATGGTTTCTTCTTTGAATAAACCACCAATCCCAGTTCATCTTGGAATATTGACCTTGAATTTTTTTGTGGATGAAACCAAATTTGGCACTAGCGACCAATACTATACCATTTTTTAGCTCTTTTTTCCAGCGAAATACCAATAAATTTCTTTACGTAAATTACCCAATAAATGACTTTACATGAGAGGTGTGACTGAAATTTTGAGTTGTGAACTCAAACCACATTACAAATAAATAGTTTTAAAATTGACCTATGTTGTTTTTCCACATGTGCTTACGAGAGTCGGTAGATTTTCGTGCTAATCTAGTTTGGGCTGATTGAAAAAAAAAAAAAAAAAACCGATCGTCAAAATTTAGGAAAAGAACATATTTGAGGCGTGTTCATGCAGGGGAAGGCGTGGAAATTTTTATTAAAAAGTAGACTTTGTTGTGAGTAGCTGGGAGAGAGTTAAAGCTTTCAAACACACAGGTATTATTTTTAAAATAGATAAAATTATTTTTGTTTTAAAAAATAAAAAATTTTAAAAAATTATACTGAAAGTGTTTTTAAAATTGTTACTTCAAAAACAGTGCAAAAATATTTTTAAAAATTTTAAGAATAAAAACAAACAAGGCTATTGTATTACGATATATTCTTCTCTCTTAAAAGAGAGATAAAAAAAATACACACTTAAATATAAAATCAAGATAAGCAAGAGAAAACTTTCTCAATCTTACAACAAAACCAAAAATTAAAAAAAAAAAAAACTAAAGAACTCTAATATAACCAATATGTATAATAAACCCTCTTTTTAACTTGAGTTTTGGCCTATTAATTGATTAATTTTCTTTGACGCTCATTTTAGGAGAGTATAACCCACTACCAAGAGTTCTATACAAAGCAGTGTCGGAATAGACCGCGTTAGACCTAATCCTATGTTTACTACGTCTTGGGCCTTTTCTCCTCCGGCGGTAGCCCTTTCCTCTCGCTTCGGCCTCTTTTTCTTCCCGTTTCCCATTCCGTACTTCCGCCACGTGGCATTGACCGTTTCCACTCACATTCCCTTCCTTGTTGCCGCTTTCATGATCATTTGGCAGGACGCAAACAAAGGGAATTGAGATGTCATGAGTCAACTCCAGGAGTGGCTCCAAGGTCTTGACAACACAGCTCATTGTGGGCCGGGACTTGGCGTGTTGGCTAAGACAACGGTAGGCCAATGTGGCGGCTTTCCTAGCCCCTTCCCGTGAGTACTGACCCTCAAGTCTTGGGTCCATTATTCGGTCAACCTTGTGGGAATCCTTCAAAAAAGGTTTGGCCCAATCCACCAAATTCTGCTCTCTGTTCGGCCGACTCTTGTCCAAGCTTCGCCGAGCTGTTAATAGCTCCAAAAGAACCACGCCAAAACTGAACACGTCGCTCATGGTCGTCAGATGACCTGAAAATAATCAGGTAGTAATGTTTAATAAGTTGTTAATTTTCACTTGACTTTTTTCGTTGTACACTGAACCTATTCTAAATAATTTCTTTAACTTATCTTTGATATTTAATTATTTGCAAAGGACAAGAATGTAAAGTCGTGTTAGGTGTGAAGGTGACATGTAATGACAAAGAGCAGTGTTCTAATTTTTTTTTTTTATTATTTTTTGTGGATAGATTTGCGTAATTATTATTTTGTTTATAAGTTATCCTCAAAAAGAAGGGGAAAAGAATATTTTGATTGGTGCTAATTACCTGTCATTATGTACTCGGGAGCTGCATACCCTTGAGTGCCCATGACGCGCGTTGTGACGTGTGATTCATCTCCTTCTGGACCATCTATTGCTAGGCCAAAATCAGAAAGCTTAGAGGTAAAATCCTGAGGAAAATAAAACAAAACAAAAGAAAATTAATTAAGTAGTTAAATAATTATGAAAAATTGTTTATTCTCTGGCATAAATACGTGCGTGACAAGAAGAAAATTCATGCACAGAAAAAAGACAAAATAAAATTAATACTAAATAAAAAATACTTAAGAACATTAGCCGTGTTAAATAATATAAATTAATAGAAAGTGGTCTCACGCTTTTGGGACCCACTTCCACTCGCGCCCTTAGTATGGTTCTTACCGAATCCAGTAAAATATTTGAAGCTTTGAAATCTCGGTATATGACTGGCTTGTCTTCCTCATGGAGGAAATTGAGGCCTTTTGCAGCTCCAACTGCTATTTGTAGTCTTGTTAACCATGGCAAGGTCGCAGAATAGCCTGCAATCACATATATATTATATATAAGCATGTCAACATAAATATCTAAGTTCAAATAAGTATCCTAAGAAAAATAAGCAAAAAATGGTTATGTTAATTTACTTTGGAATAGTTGATTGTCTAAGTTGCCCCGTGGCATGTATTCATACACAAGAAGTCTCTGTTCATCTTCGCAGCAATATCCAATCAAGTTCACTAAATGAGGGTGCTTCAATTGCCCAAGAAAAATCACTTCAGCCTGCAATGAGATTACACACAACCGCTTCAAATATTATTGTTACACTTTTTTTTAATCATCACTTGATATATAAAAGGAAATGAAAAGAAGAAATTAATGCAGCCATAACAATAATGAAGTACATAGTTTTAAAAAACTTAATATTTATTGTGGTTACAGACATAATTTAACGGTATTCTAAATTAAAGTTTAAAAAAATCTATGTATAATGCTTACCAGCCACTCTCGATGACCTTGTTTGCCATCCAAATCCAAGACCTTGACAGCCACAGATTGAGCTTCTAAACCAGGCCTTAACTTGTCGTCAATGAACCCCTTGTAAACCTGTCCAAATCCACCTTCTCCAAGGAAGTTACTCTTAGAGAAGTTTTGTGTGATATTCTTGAGCTCCTTGTGAGTAAAAATATGAAGATTTGATCCAACAAGTGAACTTGAAAGATCACTCATTAGCGACACCGATGAGTTACTCAAATCGGAAAGCGATAATCTCCGGCCAGAACTTATAATCTCCTTGGAATTAGCTGGGAATCTGGATTCTGAGGATGGCCGGTTCTTGGGCTTTAGACATGACGGTAAGAAGGATTTGATTAGTGTCATCTTTTTGAAAGTCATCAAGCCTTTTTGCTTTTTTCTTTTTTATTGATGAAGATCAGATTTTACCCTTTTGGTTTAGTTTAGGAAAAGGCTGAGATGATCAGAATTGCAAGAGTAAAATGCAAGGAAGGGCTCAATTTAATGGGGTGGAAAGAGGCTTGAGTTTGGGAGACTTGATAAAGAAGTCAATGACCTAATGATAACCAAGGCTACTTTTTTCAATATTTATTTATTTATTTTTTGTTTTAAATTATTCAATGCATGATTCATATAATATAATGGATGTTCTTTCTAAAGGAAGGAAATCTTTTAGCTCTGGAAGGTCCCGAGTCTGACGTTTGGAAAACAAAAATAGTGTTATCCAATAAGACTTCTGAATATTGACAAGTGGAAAAATTTGAAAACCTTTTGGTAAACAACTAGGGGTCTATAATGGGTTTTTATTTATTTTGATGTATGGGTCATGTGACAAAATGAAGTTTCTTGGTGATTTCATTTGTTGAACTTTTTGAGACCTCCGGCAAAAGGCTAGTTTTAATGTCTTTTTTAGTGTTCAGATTACCACAGATATTATGTGCTAAGACGGTTAATTTGTGAAGAGAAGGATTAGAAATTAGAAATATGATGTCATATAGATTAGAAATGGTGATGTCATGTAGGAGGAAAAATTAGGTGATATCCAAGACAACACATGAAAAAAATAGAAAGTAGGTATATATTAAAAAAATATTCTTTGGAAGTAACTAGGATAAAGGTGGAATATATATTCAAGTTTTATGTTTTGCTTTCTTATTTTTTTTTTCTTGTTTATTTTATTAATTAATTTTATTTATTTATTTATTGAAGAGCTATGTTCTTTGGAAGTGACTAAAATGAACCTAACACTTGCTATTACAACAAAAGGAACACATGGCGAATTGGTGATAAACTTTATTAATATTTATCTTAATTACAATATGTAACACCCAGAAATTAATTAAATAAAATTAGAGTGTAAAATGGTAGATTAGTGTGCTATAATAAGTGTTTTAAACTCAAATTTATCATTTTGTGAAAATTAAGAAACTTTGTGTTATTTTACTTTTTAATAATTTTAAATTATAATAAGTTGTTTTAATTGTTAATTGAAATTTTAACAAAGCAATTTGATTTAAAAACAGTGTACTGTTGCACACAGTCCTGTGCAATCACTTCTCTCTTTCCCTCTATTTATTTCACCACACTCTCTCTCTTCCTCATTTTCTCTCGCTCATCTCTCTCGCTCTCTCTTCTTCTCTCTCGGTTCTCTCTTTCTCTTTCATTCTCTCTCTAAATTTTTAAAACAAAATTCGATTTCAAGCTTCGAGATTGTGGATTGAAGGCTCGGGAATGCGATTGAGCAACCAAAAACTTGATTCAAGGCTTCGATTCAAGGTTAGTTTCTAAATTTTAAAACTTTTTCAATTTTTTAAATTTTCTTGTATTTTGAAGTCTAAGTTTTTCTAAGCTTAGAAAACCTTCAATCTAGGTTAAATGAACTTAGATTAGCTAGAATACAAACTTTGTTTTATCAAAAATGGATTTGAGTCAAGATTTTTTATTTTTCTCCAATTTTTCTAATTTTTAGGTTTTTTCAAAAATCTTGTTTAAAACTTGTTTTAATGCATTGAAAAGTAATCTATTATGTTTTTCTATTGTTCATGATCATTATCCATGCTTGAGAATTGAACAAACAGGTTAGATTTGAAGATTTGGGCTCGGGGAAGCTGAGACCCATGCGTGAAAATTTCTAAAATTTTTCAGATCGACAGGCCGAAGTTTGAGTTCAGCAGGCCGGATTCATGCGTTCAGCAAGCCGAACCTGAAAATGTTCGGCCGACCGGACTTGGACTTCCGGCAGGCCGAACTGTGCAGTTCGGCTGGCCGAACCAGGGCGACCGACAGTGTAACGCCCCTAAGTGGGGTTAACAGTTTTTATTAAATAAAATAAAGATTAGAAAATAAATATAAATCATCAAAATAATTTACCCGGGACTTAAATAAAAACTCTCAAATTAAAATAAAAACATAAATAAATAAATAAACCACAGTTTAATGTAGCACCTTAAATTTTAATAATATACAACTGTCATCATCATCATTTCAACCCTCAACAAATCTTAATACAGTCACAGAAAGTAACAATGGATGCTTACATTATCATGAAGATCATTCTTTGCATTCAAAGCAATCCCAACGTAATATAGCTACATAGCTTTTTCAACTATTTTTCTTGTAGCCACCTCCCACTTAGTGAGTCCTGAAAAGATGAACATAACAGGGAATGAGTGACAACATGCTCAGTAGAGAAATTCATTATTCACCTTAAGGTTTATTCATTACCACATTAAAACCTACATGGTTAGTTAGTTTTCATCATTATTCAAATTATGAGATTGATTATGATCATATTCCGTGGATACCATAGTTAATCATTACCAAGTTTCATATACATATATACAATATTCCCATTCATCATTATTCCTAGGTATCCACATTACATAAAGTATTACTCAACTTATTGAAACCCAAATGGGCATGCTTGGCCACCCTCTAAACATTCCGAGGGTATTCCGGTGAGGGGACATCAAGCCCCGAGTCCTCACCAAGTCGATTCCTGTACAGTGCGTTCTGAGACTTTCGACCCAAGGAAGCGTCATCACCTTCCCCCTATTTTACCTTTTAGGGTATTCGTGCTCAAAGACGTAACCGCCGCTCTCTTCACATTTCGCCATTTTCTCAATATTTAATCATCATTTGAAGAGTCAATCTTTCTAACCATGCTTTTTAACTTATAACAACATATGTTAATTCATTATGTTTCTCACTAATCAATTCAGGGCAAGTTCATATCATAGTTTCATATGTAATTCTTATATCATAGCAGTTCAACATAGATATATATATCTTGTGGTAAAACAATCAATTTTAATTCCATAAAAACCTCATAAAAGATAAGTAATAGAATCCCTACCTTTCAAGCTTCTCAACAATCTTTTAATCTCCGAATAATTAACGTAAGCTCCACACACCCTTAATCCTAAGGTGTGCATAAGGACAATTAAAACTAAAGCATAACATGTAACCACATCCATAAATAAATTAAGTATAAATCTATATATTCTAGTTTCTAATAAGATTCATAAATCACTTAGGATGGTCTTGGAAAGGTTGCAAGACAATCAGGGATTAGAAGGTGAACAAAGTTGGGTTCACTATCTACAATTAGCACATGGGTTATTGGGTGGTTTACTTAAGGTAGACGGGTGGTATACTGCCACTGGTAGGTTTACTAGTTTCTAACCCGAGAATTGAAAAATT
>CAMOHE010045053.1:106395-133060 GCA_946598075.1 Artocarpus hirsutus | reverse complement strand
TCTCAGTTCCCAGGCATGGATAATCATCATAAACTATAGAAAATCATAGTAGAACACTTTTTAATGGATTAAAACAAGTTTTAAACAAGATTTTCACAAAAATCCAAAAATAGAGAAAATAGAGGAAAAATGAAAAATCTTGATTCTAATCCGTTTTTGATGAAATGAAGTTTACATTCTAGCTAATCTAAGTCCATCTAACTCAGATTGAAGCTTTTCTAGACTTAGAAACTCTTAAATTTCAAAATGTAAGAAAATTTGAAAAATTGAAAAAGTTTAGAAATTTTGAAAACTAACCTTAAATCGAAGCTTGAATCGAGTTTGTGGTTGCTCAATCGCGTTCCCGAGCCTTTAATCCACAATCCCGAAGCTTGAAATCAAATTTTGTTTCAAAAATTTAGAGAGAGAATGGGAGAGAAGGAGAGAAACCGAGAGAGAGAGAATGAGTGTGCGAGAGAGAGGAGAGAGAGAGTGAGAGTGAAAAATGAGGAGAGAGAGGAAGAAATGAAATAAATAGAAAAGAGGGGGAAAATTAGTTGCACAAGACTGTGTGCAACTACACACTGTTTTCAAGTCAAATTACTCTTGTTAAAATTTAAATTAACAATTAAAAATAATTTAAAATAATTAAAAATCATTAAAAGAGTAAATTAACACAAAGTTTCTTAATTTTCACAAAATAATCAAATTAAGTTCAAAACACTTATCATGGCACACTAATTCACCATTTTACACTCTAATACCATTTAATCAACTTCGGGGTGTTACACAAATGGATTTTTAAGACCAAGAGGGATACGAAAGATGATTTGGAGAGGTACAAAGGTTGTCTTGTCACTAAAGGCTGTACACAAAAAGAGGGCATCAATCAAACAGAGACTTTCTCTTCATTTTATTCGAAAGACTTTTTCAGGACTATAATGGCATTGGTGGCGCATTTTGATCTTAAGCTTCATCAGATGAATGTTAAGACTGTGTTTGTCAATGGTGACATTGATGAAACAATCTATATAGTGCAACTAGAAAACTTTGTACTGGGAGATGCAAAGAAGATGGTCTACAAGTTAAAGAAATCCATCTATAGCTTAAGCAGGCTTCTTGTCAGTGGTATTACAAATTTCATCAAGTTATTATCTCGTTCGATTTTGAGATGAATGTGGTCAATGATTGTATATACCACAAGTTTAGTGAGAGTAAGTATACTTTCCTAGTTTAATATGTCGATGACATTTTGCTTACCAATAACGATATAGGCTTATTGTATGAAACCAAGAGCTTTCTATCAAAGAAATATGAGATGAAAGATCTTGGTGACTTCTCTTTTGTGTTAGGTATACAGATACACCAGGATCACTTTTAGGGTATTCTTGGATTATCACAAAAGGGCTATATGAAAAGGTTCTTAGGAGATATGGCATGTAAGATTGCAAATCAGGTGATATTCTTATGGCTAAAGGAGACAAGTTTAGTCTCAATTAGTGCCTTAAGAATGATTGTAAGATTCATGAAATGTAGAAGATTCCTTTTGCATCAACAGTAGGGAGTCTGATGTATGCTCGGGTTTGTACATGTTTGGATATTGCATACGTTATAGGGATGTTGGGCAGATACTTAAGCAATCTTGGAAAGGATCATTGGAAAGCAGCCAAACGAGTCTTGAGGTATTTATAGAGAACAAAGGACTACATGCTCATGTATCGAAGGCTGAAACAGCTTAAGATCATTAGGTATACTGACTCCGATTATGCTGGATGCCAAGATAGCATGAAATCTATGTTGGGCCATGTCTACCTTCTAGCTGGAGGTACTGTCTCTTGGAAGAGTGCTAAATAGTCTCTTATAGCATCTTTTACCATGGTGGTAGAATGTATAGTGTGTTATGAGGCGTCCAATCATGGAATATGAAGTGGAATTTTGTCATGGGGCTACGCAAAATGGACAAAAAGATCACTTAAGTTGTTTTGTGACAATAAGTTAGCAGTTCTATTTCTAATAACAATGGGAGCTGGATGAAGTCAAAGCATATAGACGTTAGGTTCTTGGTTGCGATAGAAAGAGTTTAGAATGGACAGTTGTCTTTAGAGCACATCGGTACAAACTCCATAATTACGGATCTGCTTACCAAGAAATTGTCACCCAAAATGTTTTGTGAGTACACTGCTTGTATGGGTATCATATCATTTCAAGATACTTAGTTTTAGTGGGAGTTTGTAAATTTGAATACTTTTCTAACATAGACATATTTTCTATTATTTCAATTTATGGATATTTTGAGATTATTTTCTATAAAAATAAAGTTTCAGTTTATTCACACTCTAATTTTGGTATGGTTTAATATTACAAAGGTTTTTAGGTGGACTAGTTGAAAATAGGCATATTAAGATTATATTGCATGAAATTTTCATGCTACACATCCATGCTTGATCTTTGTAATTAGTTGTATTGGTAGATGTAATCATTAATGGGTCTAGTTACGATATATGTAATGAAGGTCGCTTTGGTCCTATATTGATATGGTTAATGAACAAGATTGTTGAGATGCATAAGGTTTTGATAGCAAAATTTATGAGCTCATATGGTATAATTAACATTTATAAAGTTTCATATACATCCTAAGTGGGAGATTGTTGGAATAAATCCAAATATGGGCAAATATATTAAATAAATGCGTATTAAAGGCTATCAAATAAGGTTAGCCCAATTAAAGTGATCAATTTGGGTTTTAGATTTTTAATGCATCATTAAGTGTGGGCCTTCTATGTATAGAGACTAAAATATAATTACTGATTTTATGATGGGCTAAATTAGTAATTAAGGATAATTGTTAGGGTTGGCATTTATATAAGGGGGTTGTGGTCCTCAAATCAGTACGTACGTTATTTTTCTGTCATCCATCTACAGAGAGATTACAGAGATATTTTTTGAAGGAGGACTTACGTAATAAACTTAGAAGATCTTCAAGCTACAGATTCAGAAATCACATTCTATCTATGGATTCAAGTTAGCTTCCACATCTTATTAATTATATCAATGATTTGACATGAATGATCATAAAAACTGTGTTCTAACATTTTGGTTTCTAGGGAGTAATTTGGTACATTATACTAGATTATTTTTTCCCTTTCAAGAAAAAATTGTAGGCTGCATCCAATTGTGGTAGCTAAAGAGTAATTTGGAAGATGGGTCGAGCCTTTAGTGGCACATGTCCCAAAGAAGGTTGTTAGTGAAAACCTCAAATGGGGGTTCTTGTAAACCTTTGCTTGAAGAGAGAAGAGTGTTGCTTGGCTCTAAGCCCAACCTTACCGTTGTTGTTGATGAGGAAACTATAACATGAACCATTACTCATGACCTAGGCGATGTACGATTGCACAACCTACCTTTTCTTGGCCCTCTTTGCCTCAAAGGAATTTATGATTGTCATAATCAGCTCGTTTTTGGAGGCCCAACGTCCTCGTTGGTCATACTTCCAGCTAGGTCAAGGCTTTGATACTATCTTAATGACTTGCAGCTCCACTTGATATGATATTGTTTGTTTTGGGTCTAAGCCACATGGTTTTGCTCTTGGGCTTTTTCTAAAAAGCCTCATATCATTGGGAGGTGGTGTCGTTGCTTATGATCCATTATCTGTGACCATTTCCAAGCAATATGGGACTCCATAGCCCATTCTTTCTTGGCCCTCTTTGCCTTAAGGGAATTTATAGTTGTCATATAAACAAAGGAGGAGACAATATAGGGGTGGAGAGAAGTAAGATAAGAGATAGAGACAAGGCAAAGAGAATAGAGAGAGGAGACATAGAGAGATCTGGGATGGAGGATGAGTAGGGTTTGTTTTAAGGTTAGGTAATTTTAGCTAAGAATAATAGGTCAATTTATTATCCATTTGAAGTAGAGAAAATAGCTAAGAAGGCACAAATCCACAAATTAATTAAGTGGTGGCATGAGAGTAGACTTTAAGGGAGCACCAAATTAAACCTTATTAAAAATAATGTCATTATTGAGTTTATTAGTGAGCAAGGGTCATTCCCATAAAGGATTGGTTCTAATTAATTAGTTATTGATGCTAAAACCTAACACACGATAACATTAAATACAAGATGGGGGGTTTTGAATATGAACAAAAATAATAAATTAAAATAAACAAATAAATAAAAGATTACAAAACAATAAAAACAAAACTGGTTAAAAAATCAATCTCCACAACTAGACAATAACTATACAATAAGTCACAGAATTATTCCTAATTTTCTATTGAAACTATTAATCGTAGATAATAACAAGCTCTGCTATCCTGATCTTTCTTTATTATGTCATTTAATAAAACAAGCTTTTTATTAAATCTCTTTCTATTAAATAACCTAGAACAAGCTCTCTAGATTTAATCTAATGGAAGTGATAGTGTATAATTTTGCATTATTTTCATATGGAATGAAAATAATACGAAATTATGCACTATCAAGAAGCATTAAGATAAGAAAGATAGGTTAATCTAAGCAATAAATGCACAAACTCAGTCTATTCAATCTAGTTTATGTTACATTACAATTGAACAAAAGCCTCTCATAATCATAGACCACAATCTACTACTATTGATAAGAATAACAAGACAATTATAGATCAAGCATCCTAATCTAGCAATAGATTAATTTCTCATGTCCTATTTAGTTAGCACCCAAACAAAACAAGAAAGTAATCTTAAACAATAATTATCAAAATACATAAACAATCGTAATTAGAAAATAAGAAAATAATTCTAAAAATTAATTATATAATCATATCTAGGGTTTTGAAATCACCCTCAACCAAAAGTAGAACTAAACTAAAAGCATTGAAAAATAAAAAAAAAAAAAATAGAGAAGGAAAAAGAAGAGGAACGATAATAGCATTGAAGAGTTTTCCATAAGGATGATACTCTATGAGCCACCATTGGAGCTTCTCTCCCATATCTCCACTACTAAAACTAAGAAAAGTGATAAAAAGACTCTCTAATTGTGTTCTAATATGTGGTATTTATAAAATATTGAGGCGAAAGGGGCAAGTTTTGACCCCTTTTTTGGACCAAAATTCAAAGTCAAAGCCAACCAAATGCACGAGGATGCCATTTTTCTGCTTGAGGGCATGTGTTTTGCTTCGATGCCGTGAATCAACAATCTCTAGGTGCTACAGTGGCAAAAATAGGAGCTTGAAAATCATGTTTTTGCCCCTGGGTGTTGGGGCACAAGCCACTACTCTTTTTTTGGTTTCATTGTTTTCGTACTAGAAACTCGTCCTACAGCCTCTAGGGGGCAAGGACAACTGTAGATATGATTTTTAACGGTCCATAATCCTTATTTTCGTCCTCTTTTTATTCTTTGATAATAAAATACCTACAAAATACAAAACACAAGAAAACCCAAAAAACTAACAAAAGAAATACAAATAAGAGCAATAGAAAAATATGTCAAATTATGCACTTATCATATGAATTTGAAGCCAGTAAAATTAAGTGGAATGCACCTCATTTTCTCTTGCTAAATAAACCGTGTTTAGAAAAAGTGTTCAAACCATATTCAAAGCACTATAGCTACTGGGTGCTTTATACTATGAACTATTCAAACTAATAAATTTGAGCCGTTGTGCTAAACACCCTAATAGTGTCTTGAAAAAAAAAACAACAATAACTAGATGAAAATATTTCTTCAAAAATCAAGGAGTTTACATTCAAAACACACCAATAAACATTACGCACAATATTTAGATAAGACAATTCTTATAAAGTGGATATAACAATGTGGCCCAAAAAATTCTCTTATAGCATTCGATTTCAAACAATATGCATTTTGATTAAAATTCTATGGTTGCAATCAATGGCCCCATAAAAAAAGAAAAGAAACTCTCATCTTTGAGAGGCAACACACTATCCCACGAGTGAGTGATAGATCTTTATCTTCTTGATCTCTTTTGTCTTTTTTCAACAATGAAGGACAATAAGAATAGGTAAAAAATGCTTTCCATTACAACGGAAGAGGAGGAGGTTGTGGTATCAATGATGAGGATATCGATAGGGGAAGACAAGAGATTGGCACTAGATTGTTGATCAGGTTTGTCACGAAAAAGCCCTTCAATAAGCAGGCTTTAAAGGATCGGATCATGTTCTTACAGATTGTGACTAGCAATTTTGAGACTAATAAAATAGAACTTGGTATTTTTTTTTTTGTTTTCTTTTGGTAAATTGAAGGATATGGATCGTTTCTTATCAATGGAGCATTGATTAATTGAAAAATCTTAGTTCGTGCTCAAAAAGAATGATGGGGAATAGTCCATTGACAATATTGATATATAGTTTACTTGTTTTGGGGTACAAATTCATAGTCTCCTATTGGACGGTCGAAATAAGATCACAATGGAGGCGATAGGAAATGTGATTAGGTTCTGTAAAGATGTGGAATTGAAGGGATCATATAACACCCTGAAATTAATTAAGTGGTTTTTAGTGTATAAGATGGTAGATTAGTGTGCCATGATGTATTTTTAAACTTAATCTGGCTATTTTATGATATTTTTAAATTAATGATATTTCTAGTTATTTTAATTATTTTTAATTTCTCTTGATTATTTTTATTTGTTATTTTGAATTTTAAAACCAAACAATTTACTGAATACACGATATGTCCTGATTTCAAAACTGTGTGCTAGGACACAATTTTGCTATGCAAAATCACTTCTCATCACTCTATTTATTTCTTTCTCTCCCTCTCCTTCCCTCACTCACTCTCTCTCACTGCCTCTCTTTCTCTCTCTCCTTCTCTCAAATTTTTGATTCAAAAATCAAGCCCAAGCTTTGGTTTTTAGCGGATTGGAAGCTCGAGAATGTGTTTGGACAATCATAAACTCGATTTCAAGCTTAAACCCAAGGTTAGTTTGTTTATTTTTTCAAATTTTTAAACTTTTTCAAAATTTTCAAAATTTCCTTAGAAAGTTGTAATCTAAGTTTTATGAGCTTAGAAAACCTCAAATCTAAGTTAGTAGGACTCAAACTATCTAGAACCTAGGCATGGTTTGGTAAAAAAGGGATTTAAATCCAGTTTTTTTATTTTTTCTCTATTTTTTTATTTTTGGATTTCTTTGAAGTTTTCTATGCAAATCTTGTTTAAATTAGTTTAAAAGTGTTCTACTATATTTTTCTATCTTCTATGAATGTTTTGAGTGCCTAAGAATTGAGAAAACAGATTGAAAATGAGGATTTGAGCTCGTAGAGGCTGAGACTTGAATTCTAAAAAATTCCAAAATTTTCCAGTTGGACAGGCCAAACTTGAAGTTTAGTAGGCCGAATTCATGAGTCTGGCAAGTCGAACCTGGAAACAGTTTGGCAAGCCTGTCTTGATTGTCGGTTGGCTGAACTACACAGTTTGGCAAGCCAGACTAAGGAAACCGATAGGCCGACTGGGCTTCACAAAATTTGTTGTTTTTCATTTGTTTTCACTATTTTAAACCCCGAATAAGATTTTAACTTTATAATATGATTTTACAAACATAAATGACACACTAGGACACCATGAGGTAGGTTAGAAGTGTAAGATATCCCATGCTGGATATTGACAAGTTTAGTTTATATTTAAGGTTGTTTGTAGTTTCGTGGAGCTAACGTATAACGAAGTAGGACTACGATGTTTGAAATTGACATGGATATTGAGGTAGGGCTTCTACCTTTTTCTTGGTAGCCAAGTTTTTAAATGATTTTTGGCCTCAAAATGATTTCTTCCAAAAATATTTTCAATAAATGACTGAAAAGGATTTTTATTAGTTGTTTTCATAAACAATAGAATGAGGTGATTTTCATAATGAACCGCATAATGAATATAAATGAATACACTTGGTAAAATGATTTTTAATAACTATAAAAATGCATAGATGGGCATGATACCATACTCAAAGATTGGATCGTATAGAATGCAACCTTAAGGGCAGGTCCCGAAACCTAGCTAGCCCACTACGGTGGCGATACATATAGTTTGCCCAAGAAAAGATAATTATATCCTTTCTAGTCGAACAATAAACGGTTTTTGGTAAGACTGATTTTATTGAATCTATTTATCCATTTATTTATTTAATTCTATTTTCTAAACATTTTCTTGAATGATGAATTTTATATTCAAAATTAATTGTGTTTTTATTACCTAGTCCTATTGAGCATTTCGCTCACTTTTTATGTGTTTTCAAACCTTTTCCCTCTAGGTGGAATCTAGCTTAGGATCGATGGAGAGTCCACCGATCGGACTCGCGAGCAGGAGAAGACCTCGAATAGGTTATTTGTATTAATTAAACAAGGCATGTATCATTCAACTTCTTTTTCTATATTGGACTGTGGTTGTAGCTTAATTATTGTCGATACTATGTGTATGCACAAGTTGTGGTCTTGGTGGGACCCAACACGTATTTCCTTTTCTTTACCTTATTTTATTTTATTTTATTTTCTACCTGTCTGTTTATCATTATAATATTTGTTTTAAAAAGGTTTTAAATTGTCATATTTTTCATAATTAATCAAATTTTTTAATTTGTGTTTTTAATTAAAATTTAACTTAATTAACCTAATTAATCTGCCATGTCACCTCTTGGATCCCAGGACATGACAGAATGGTATTAGAGCCCTAGGTTATGAACCTTGGGAATTGTGCACACATAGGTACGACAATGAAATACCACTGATAGTCCAATTTTGTTTTCAGAAGTGAGAGAATGGCACCTAGGCATCGTTCATTTGCTGCGGACGCAAACCTAGGAAATGAGGAAAGTATGATGGGGGCAATGCTTGCTGCTTTTCAGTAGATGGCAGCGAGGGCAAGACTGAAGGATTTTGAGGCAAGCCAACGGCATGTGTACTTTAAAGAGTTCCAGTGTGCATCTGTTCTGACCTTTGACGGAAATAGGGACCCGCAGGTGGCCAAATATTGGTTAGATTTAGTCGTGAAACACTTAGATACCCTTGGCATGCCAATAGAGTATGGTGTGGAGTTTGTAGCCTATAAATTTAAAGGTGGTGCTAATATTTGGTGGAAGCAAGCTAAACGCCTGGAGAACAATAGGAACATTAGCTGGGATAGGTTCGAGGAGCTATTTGACGATTGTTATTTCCCGCAAGGATATAGAGATTAGAAGGCTGCTAAATTTTACAGATTGGAGAAAAGTGATATGTCAATTCAGGTTCACCACAGCAAGATCGGCCGACTAATCCAGGACCTAGCAATGTTGGCAGAAAAAAAAGGAAAGCTCCAGTTTAGGTTCACACTGTGACATTAGGGAGTTTGGATGCCCAGACTAACAATGTAGTTATTGATGGTATGGTTCTAGTTTCTCAGTCCTTAGCACATGTTTTATTTGATACTATTGCCACTCACTCTCTCATTTCAAGTTCTTTTGTACATGCCTTAGGGTTAGAGATAGAACAGTTTGATGAACCTTTTAGTTATTGCTTCACCCTTGGGGCAGGTGTGTGTGAACTCTGTATATAAATCTTGTAAAATAAAGATTGGGGGTGAGACTTTGAAGAGTGATTTGATTGTAATCCCCATGAGCTCATATGATGAAATCCTAGGAATGGACTGGTTGTCCAAGTACAATGAAGTTATGGACTGTCAACTTAGGAGAGTGACTTTAGTGTCTGATAGGGGAACGACAATCATTACCAGGGTGGTAATGATCAAACAATGAGTGAGAGACTCATGAAGACATGTCTCGAGGGACAGAAGAATTTAGCTTGCTATGCCTTCCTCATGAACTTAGAAAGAGAGTCCAGTGCATCGAGAAGAAATGTAGCAATACTAGTAGTTGATGAATTTAAAGATGTCTTCCTTAATGAGTTACCGGGATTACCACCTCATCATAAGATTGAGTTTGGTATTAAGTTGCTTCTGGGAATGGCTTTGATTTCTATAGCACCTTATTGGATAGCGCCGGTAGAGATGAAAGAGTTGAGAAAGCAACTTCAGGATCTTGCTAACAAGGGATATATTTGGAATAGCACATCGCCATGGCGAGCACTGGTTTTGTTCGCTAAGAAACATGATGGAACCCTCTGGTTGTACATAGACTACCGACAGCTAAATCAGTTCACTGTGAAGAACAAGTATCATCTGCCCAGGCTCAATGAGTTATTCGATCAGTTAGGAGGCTCGCGGTACTTCTTGAAGATAGATTTGCATTTGGGATACCAACAGGTCAAGATTTAGAAAGAAAACGTCCCCAAAACAGCTTTCAAGACCTAGTATAGACACTTTGAGTTTCTGGTAATGCCATTTGGGTTGAGAAATGCTCCGATAGCTTTCATGGACCTGATAAACAGGATTTTCAGGCCTTATCTTGATTAGTTCATGATCGTGTTCATCGATGATATTTTGATCTACTCTAAGACTTAGGACGAGCATGAGCAGCACCTTAGGATCATGCTTTAGACTCTGCAAGAGCACCAACTATATGCTAAGAAACAAAATTATGAGTTTTGGTTAACAAAAGTCAAGTTTCTGGGGCATGTCATCTTCGAACAAGGCATCTCAGTGGATCCTTCTAAGGTAAAAGCCATAGTGGAGTAGGAACGACCGAGGAATGTGGTCAAGATTCATAGTTTCTTGGGACTCATGGGATACTATAGGAAATTTGTAAAGGACATCTCAAAGATAGCAGCTTTGTTAACATGATTGATTAGGAAGAATGTTAGATTCAAGTGGGATGAAGAATGCGAGTTTGCCTTCGAAGAGTTAAAGAATCGGTTGACCACAACTCTGGTGTTGATTATCCCAAATAGTGATGAGCCATATGAAGTTTATATAGATGCTTCATGGCGTGGACTTAGATGCATATTGATGCAACATGGACATGTGGTGGCATATGGATCGAGACAGCTATGACCTCACGAGTGGAACTATCCCATTCGTGACTTACAGCTCCTAGCAGTGATTCATACACTGAAGATCTAGAGACGTTATTTGTATAGAGTGACATTCTAGGTTTTCTCCAACCACAAGAGCTTGAAGTATCTGTTCACTCAGAGAGATCTGAACTTGAGGTAGTGAAGGTGGATCGAATACATGAAAGATTATGATTTTGTGTTGTAGTACCATCCTAGGAAAGCTAACATAGTCGTTGATGTGCTCAATAGGAAGTCTTCAGGGATTTCTCTTGCTTGGCTCTTGAAGACTGGAAAAGAGATGCAACAGTGAGTGAGTATGGGCTACAGTACTATGAAGACTATGATCGAGTTTCAGTGTATTATATGGAGACAACCCCAACTCTAATTCAGATGGTGAAACAGAATCAGTGGCGAGACCAGCACCTACTGGGAATTTGGACGTGAATTCAGAACAAAGAGCAATTTGAGGAATGGAGGATACATATGGATGGAGCGTTTGGCAGTTCTAGCAATCACAAAAGTGATGAAGGCCATAATGGATAAAGCTCACAAGTCTCAATTCATCATTCATCCAAAGAGCATGAAGATGTATCGTAATTTGAAGAGGCAATATTGGTGGAGAGGCATGAAGAAGGATGTTTGAGGATACGTGGCCAAGTGTGCAACTTGTCTCAAGGGAAGGCCAAGCATTATAAGTCAACAGCTTAGCTTCAGCCACTTCCTATTCTAGGTGCACATAGGAGCACATTACGATGGATTTCCTTACTAGTTTGCTGAGGACGGAGCAAAGGCACGATGCAATCAGTGCATTTCATTCCTTACCAATTTGGGTCGTGGTCGATAGGTTGACGAAATCAGTGCATTTCATTCCATTCAGGTCGACATGCTCGAGGAGAGTTCTTGGGGAGTTATATCTGCAGAACATAGTGCAGTTGCACGGAGTCCCCTTATCCATCACATCTGATAGAGACGCCTGATTCAATGCCAAGTGTTGGAGGAGCTTTCAGGAGGCCTTAGAAATAGATTTGAACTTCAGTATGGCATTTCATCCTTAGACCAACAGGTAATCTGAGGAGCAGGTCATCCATATCCTCGAGGACATGTTACGTGCATGTGTGTTAGAATTTGACAGGAACTCGAAGAAGTATTTGCATCTGGCAGAGTTTGCGTACAACAATAGCTATTAAGCGAGCATTGACATGGCACCATTTGAAGCACTGTATGGACGACCAGAAGATAGGATTATTCTTGAGCCAGATGAGATCCATGACAACAATGAGAAAGTCATCGTGATACAAGATCGATTGAGAGCAACTCAAAGTAGGCAGAAGAGTTATGCGAATAGAAGGCATCGACCTTTGGAGTTCAAAGTAGGAGATTTCATTCTTTCAAAATTTTCACTGTATAAAGGTATATCACGATTTAGTGTAAGTGGGAAACTCGCATCGAGGTATGTTGGGCCGTTTGAGAATACTCAATGTGTTGGTATAGTCGCCTAGCGGCTCGATCTCCCTCCCGAGCTCTCTCATATTCACGATGTGTTTCACGTGTTAATGCTTCGTAAGTGTCCGGTTGACCAAAACAAGATAGCCTCATTTCATGATGTGTAAATCCAAGAAGACACGACATATGAGGAAGTACGGATTCAGATTATCGATCGAAAAGTGATCAACTTACTACGTCGCGACATACCGTTAGTAAAGGTCGCGTGGTAGCATCACGGGGTTGATGAAGCCACATGGGAATGCAAAAGTTATATCTGCATTTGTTTTGTTTCTGAGTTGATTTGTAATTTCGAGGGCGAAATTTCTTTTAGGAGTGGAGAGCTATAACGCCCTGAAATTAATTAAGTAGTTTTTAGTGTATAAAATATTGGATTAGTATGCCATGATGTATTTTTAAACTTAATCTGGCTATTTTATGATATTTCCAAATTAATGATATTTCTAGTTATTTTAACTATTTTTAATTTCTCTTGATTATTTTTATTTGTTATTTTGACTTTTGAAACAAAACGACTTGCTTAATACGCGATACGTCCCGATTTTAAAAATGTGTGCTAGGACACAGTTTTGCTATGCAAAACCACCTCTCATCACTCTATTTATTTCTTTCTCTTCCTCTCCTTCCTTCACTCACTCTTAGCTCACACACTTTCTCTCTCTATATCTCTCGTCTCTCTCACTGCCTCTCTTTCTCTCTCTCCTTCTCTCAAATTTTTGATTCAAAATTAAGCCCAAGCTTCGGTTTTTAGTAGATTGGAAGCTCAGGAACGCGTTTGGATAATCATAAACTCAATTTAAAGCTTAAATCCAAGGTTAGTTTGTTTATTTTTCAAATTTTTAAACTTTTTCAAAATTTTCTAAATTTCCTTAGAAAGTTATAATCTAAGTTTTATGAGCTTAGAAAACCTTAAATTTAAGTTAGTAGGACTCAAACTATCTAGAATCTAGGCTTAGTTTAGTGAAAAATGAATTTGAATCAGGTTTTTTTGTTTTTTCTCTATTTTTCTATTTTTGGATTTCTTTGAAGTTTTCTAATGCAAATCTTGTTTAAATTAGTTTAAAAGTGTTCTATTATGTTTTTATTTCTTCTATGAATGTTTTGAATGCTTAGAATTGAGAAAACAGGTTGAAAATGAGAATTTGAGCTCGGGGAGGCCGAGACTCGAATTCTAGAAAATTCTAAAATTTTTCAGTTCGGCAGGCCAAACTTGAAGTTCGACAGGCCGGACTCATACCTTCTGTAGGCCAAAACTTTAATTAACCTAATTAATCCATCACGTCACCTTTCAGATCCTGAGGCGTGACAGATCAGGGAAATGTTTGGGAGGGTTTATGCAAGCCCAGGTTTCTCTAAATATTACAAAACCTTTAAGGCGCATTGCTCGAGTGAGGTTAGGTAATAATAGTGTTATTGTCTACTCTGAAATACGGTATTAGCGGTTGCTGGATTTTTTCCATGGATGTGGTAAATTTTGCCATATTTTGAGAGAATGTCTGACAGCTCCTAAGTAAGCTATGGATGATACGGTGGAACCCATGTATGGCACTGGCTGATAGTGAAAGGTCTGGAGAAGTCATTTTTTTTGGGTCTAGAAAAGGGTAGAAAAGTGGCCACCATGGTGGTCAGAGCAATGGCGGCAGTAGAGGAAGGTCAAAGAATTACATCAATAGTGGACGAAATTTTAGGGGAAATCAGTGGTGGTAATGGATTCCTTCATAGGTGCAAATTTTTAAATTAGAAGGATCACATTATCACCTCAACTCATGAAAGTTTCATTTCCTATTTTACTGATAAGCTAGAAATTAGGAGTGATGTAGCAATGTTTAATTAATAGAAAGGGTCAAGTGAAAAGGAAGTGGTTTTAAGTGATCCCACCCAGCTCGGGTTTAAAAGTGCAAGTCCGATAACCTCAAGTATAAGGTTGTGTTGGACATGTACACTCTAAGGAGTAAAAATATAATATGTTTTTGGAGACTTTTTTTTTTCAATAAAGAATTCATTCATTATTTATATACCAAATGTCCTCTTTACGTTCATATTTGTTGAATGTATGTTAAGCAAACAATAGTCTGAGACTATCATTCTAAACCTTTAAGAATTGGGCATATGATGGACTGATTATGTAAAAGACATTATTCTTAAGGTGATGGCCTAAATCATAAGATCCGCAATCGAGAAAATAAAGTTGGGCACTTTATTTATGAAAAGATTGTTATGTTGTCTATATTCCTTTTGGGAGATGGTTTGTCTTGGCCATCGGAGGCGGACTCTCTAAATAGACACATTGGCACGTTGTCATAGGTGACGATGTGTTGGATCAAGACATAAAATGAATTGATTTGGATTAATAATTTTGTCTCGGTAAATAGATTCACTTTAGACAATCATTTATATTGTATCTCAATCCTAAGATGAATAGTGGGTCCATTGTCTTGACTTATATCTTTTGATGTACCAAGGGGTGACACCCACATTTTAATAGTGGTACCCATGCCAGTACGTTGGAGGCATGACGCTAGATAGCGTAGACCTATTATTCATAGATATAGAATCCATAGCTCCTCTTTAGGAGTAGTGATGTCCTCTTATATGCGTTCTTCTATAATTGAAAACTAGAGTGCTCAACCATTTGAATATGTAGGAGTAACTGAGTGGTAGATTGTCTTTAGATGGTAAGCTTTCTGATGGTGAGATAATGAAACGTAAGATAAAAATAATCGGAAAGGTAAGACAAAAGTTATCCTTAAGCCGATTATGGATAATCCTATGGGCATACGATACACTATGATATGTCATGGAGACTTAGTTATATGGGCTTCATAATTCTACATAGTTCAAGAGTGCAGCTCCAATCTTTTAATGGAGTAGCGTTGGAGTTGATAATTAGGAAATGTATATCGAGGATATTGGGTTTCATAATTATTGGGAGCTTAAATTATATAGGTCCATCAGGTCCCCTTGGCTAGCTCATAAAAACCCTATAATGATACGACGTGCTTCTCTAATAATTAGTGACTTATGTCAGATTTATTAGATTGGCTGAAATTCAAAAGAATTAGATAATTCATGTCTGTTTATCGATTGAATTAATTTTGTGATAAAATTAATTCAAGATAAACTTGTTGAATTGTTGGGATAGGATAATTTATGTCTATTTTTCTGTTGGATTAATTTTGAATTAATTGAAGATAAACTTGTTGGATTATCAGAAATATTTATTTTCCTAAAGATTATATAGATATGATTGTTTTAATCAGATAACTTCTCTGTTGGGTTATTTGAATTAAAACTGAGGCTCTATCCCAAGAATCTCGGGTGGGAAATAAAGATTCGCAAGGATAAAAAAATTGTGAGTTCGGTAGGCCGATTTTAAACTTTGGCCTGTCGATGGGACAGGTTCGGTAGGCCAATCTGCTAGTTCGACTTGCTGACCGTGGGATTTTTTATCGCATGTTTTAGATGTAGATTTTATTGGATATCGATCCTATTTTGATTCTGATTCAAATTTTTGATGCTTATCTAATAAGGACTGACTCCTAGACCTGACTTCTATAAAAGGCGAGTGAGTCTCTTTATTATTTAGATTAATTGAGAGATTAAGAGTGAAACTCTACTGGTGAGATTCTGAAAACTTCCTGAGAGCTCTTGTTCACAAATTACGAACATTAGCTTTGGGTTCTCTCAATTGGTTGGAAGGAGAGTCGCCTGATGGAAGAGCTGTACGTGTGAGCCAACACTTACTCCGATTATGGATAGAGAATAGCAAAGAAGGCCAGTTGGTTGAGGTCCTCTTGGAATGTTACTTCTCTTCACTAATTGGGGTAGCTTTTCAGCATTTACAAGGTTAGTAAGATCTGGTTAATTTATGCATATAGCGTGTCAAACTTATGTTTTGAAAAATACTCTGATATAAAAATTTTTAAAATTACACTGCGTACTATTTTTTCAACAATTGGTATCAGAGCCATAGTTTTTACATAAATTTGCAAGTTTGTGATCATGCTATATGTATAAATTATGTGATCTTTGTCTCTCCTATGCTTGAATTTAATTTTTAGAGAGTTGGCACTCTAGGATTTCTATATATTATATGCTGTCATAGATTGTATGGTAAATGCTTATTAATTAATTATGCCTGATTAAATTATTAATTAATTAATTAATACTGGTTATGGTTCCTTAGAGGTTAGAATATATATCTAGGTTTTCATATAATTAGATGGCAAACTCTCACCTTCGTCTAGGAATTATTATTCAATTTTAAATTTATAAGAATATTGTAATTAAATAATCGTTCGGAGAAGTCGGATTTAGAAGGTGGATCTAGAACATGGATGATGATGTTCCTAGGTATTTCCTAAGTCTTTAATTTTATATTTTTGCATTGCTGAAAATAAAATTGATGGATTGCATTAGAAACTATATTTTTTGAAAAGGGTGATTTTTGCTCGTTTGGCATGCCGAACCTTCCAGTTCAGCAAGCCGATGGTCGTAGATCGGTAGGCTGGAGTGAGGTTCGATAGGAGTCAACAGGGTAGAAATTAGGTGGCTATGGCGGCAAGCCGAACTTCTGGTTCGACAGGCCAAACTTCTAGTTTGGCAGGTCGAACTATCATGACCGGTAGGCCGACCTGAAAAGATCGACAGGTCGAAGGGTCATGACCGGTTGGTCGATCATACAAATCGGCTTGCCGTAGAGAATTGTAAATTTTTCCAAAAAAGGTGCAGTGTTTAATATAGTTTTAATTTTATTTTTGAGATAATTCTGAGAAACATTAAATTTGGATATGATTGAAAATATGGAGCATTCGATTCATATAGGATTGAAGACTTGAAGATGGGCATTACATGAAGAAGGATACAACTTGAGGATTCAAGGATGAAGAATCGATAATATGTTTCGATTTTTCTCTTGTAATCTTTATTTTCTTTTCTCTAGGGTGGATTATTATTTTTCTTGTAGCTTTACTTGATTGCTTTGCTTGTCTGCATTATAATATAATTTGCCATGTATATTGATAACATGTCATATAGAATAGGGAGGGCTACTCATATTAAAATTGCCATGCATGTCTTTTTAAAATAAAACCTTGATTTCAAAAGATTGAGTGAGAGAAGGTTTTGGAAGAAAGGACCTAAGGCCTCTATCGTTGGTCCATAGGAAGAACATGGTGGTTCTGACCGCTAGGAAGGGACTTCATCATGTACCAGGTTGGATCTTGGAGAGGATAAGGTATTTTAGCATGATTTATGGTTGCACACCCTTAGGTGGTGATTATAAATCATGGATAAAATATTGAAACGATGGTTATACACTTATGTTAATTTTATTATTAACCTCCTCTAGGAGCTTTGTTAGCAAAATCAATGGCCAAAGAAATAATTATTAATATATGCTGGATCATACGGGTCCTACATGGCATATATTAATTAGGAGGGGATCTGTGTTCCTGATTAAATTTGGCATGACTCCCCTAGGAGCTTGTTGAATTCTGAGTTAGGAATTATTGTTGTAAGGTTGTGATATTTTGCAAGGTTTTGACACATAAACACATTTGTATGTTTTTACATGATTGTGTTATCTTACTAAATTATTATGCTATGTTTGCTTATGTTTGATATATGATTCTTTATTGTAGATTAAAAATGTCTAAAAACACTTTATCTTCGATACTTGACAAAAACCAATTAACCAGAGAGAATTATAATGCTTGGAAATGAAACTTGGATATCGTCCTCTCCTTTAAGAAACTGAAATTTATACTGACAACCCCTTGTCCTCCTGAGCCTATGAGAGATTCCACCAATGATCAATTCCAACCATATGATCGTGGGAAAGATGCAAGTGATTAGGCCCGCTGCTATCTTATGGCTAGCATGAACAGCGTGCTGTAGGCTCAACATAAGGATTATGAGACTGTTTAGCAGATCTTGGATAATCTGAAAGACATTTTTAGAGGACAGGCCTTAACTAGCGGCAAGGGGCTCTCTAGAAACTCTTGAACTATAAGCATAGACCGGGGACATCTGTAAAAGAGCACATGACGTTGGTCATGGGTTACTTCGCTGAGGCACAAACCGATAGAGCCGACTTCGATGCTGAAACTCAGATGATTATGGTCTTTGAGACTCTGTTAAAGGAATTTATTCCGTTTCGAGCTGCATTTAATTAGAGCAATAGGCAGGATATGACCTTAACAGAATTAATGAAATAGTTACAGGAGTTTGAATTGCTGATCAGGGAGTCTCTTGTTAGTGGAGAGGCCAATTTGGCAGCTACTTCTGGTTCCAATCTGAATTCTGGGAATGGAAAGAAACAACGGGCTAAAAACAGGAAGTCTTCTATTCCTGCTAACAACAAGAGCAAGAAGAAGAAGAAGAAGAAGAACCTAAAGAAGCTAAAGTGCTTCTTCTACGGGAAGGTCGGGTACATAAAAAAGCATTGCAAGGACTTCCTTTCTAAGGGAGGTAGGTGTGATCTTCTATATTTACAAACTTGTTTAGTTGAGGAATCTAGTGACATTTGGGTCATATATTTTGGTGCAACTAATCATGTTTGTGTTTCTCTACAAGGGTTCAAAGAAACGAGAAGTCTGATTCATGAGACTTCATGCTTTGGATGGCCGATGGATCCTTGGTCTTAGCGGAAGCAATGGAAGACGTCTATATTTATTTTGATAATTATAGGAATTTAATTTTGCAAGATTATTGTTATGTTCCTAAATTTAAAAGGAATTTAATTTTTGTAGCTTGTTTATTTAAAGACTCCTATTTGGTTTCTTTTAATAATAAAGTGGTGATTTGTAAAAACAAATCTTTTATCTGTTATGGGTGGATGCAAAATAATCTATATTTTATCAAACCTAAGATGGACTTACTACTTAATGCTAAGATGAATGATAATGACTCTAAAAGACTTAAAACTTCTCACTCTAATAAGACTTATCTTTGGCATTTGTGCTTTGGTCATATTAACCTGAATAGGATTCAAAGGTTGGTAAGGGATGGGCCTTTAAGTCACTTAAAGGTGGAATCTATACCTCAATGTGAATCTTGTTTGGAGGGTAAAATGACCAAAAAACTATTCAGGTCTAAGGGGAATAGGACCGAAGGGATTCTAGTACTTGTGCATAGTGATGTTTGCGGACCGATGAACATCCAGGCATGTGGAGGGTATGAGTACTTCATCACTTTTATTGACGATTACTCAAGGTATGGTATGTGTACCTAATGCATCACAAAAGCAAAATGTTTGACAAGTTCAGGGAGTTTCGGGCTAAAGTGAAAAAATAATTGGGTAGACCCATAAAAGCACTTTGATCTGATCGAGGTGGAGAATACCTTTCTGATGAGTTTCTAGGACACTTATTAGAGAATGAGATTTTATCCCATTTGATTACGCTAGGCACTCCATAGTAGAATGGCGTAGCATAGAGAAGAAATAGGACTTTATTGGACATAGTCAGGTCCATGATGATTTATTCATCATTGCCTTTATCTTTTTTGGGATATGCACTGCAAATTGCATGTTATCTTTTGAATGATGTGCCTTCAAAATTGGTCCCAAAAACTCCTCATGAGTTATGGACGAGCAAGAAAACATCCTTAAACCATATTCACATATAGAGATGTTCAGCTCATGTCCTGTTTAAGGATGCGAATAAGTTGGAAGCACGTTCAAAAGTTTGCGTGTTTTTAGGATATCCAAAAGGGACTAAAGGGGGTTATTTTTACAACCCAAAGGAAAATAAAGTCGTGGTTTCAACTCATGCAACTTTCCTTGAGGATAGTTATATGGATGACTTTAAGCCTCGAAGCAAAGTAGTGCTTGAGGAGTGATGCAATCACTCCAAGGGTTGCGAATGAAATCGTTTCGATCAGTGTAGAAAAACCAAATGAACCCGAACAACAACCTAAGGGGCTTTAGCATAGAGGGAGGATCGGGCGTCAACCGGAGAGGTATACGTTCAATGGCGAGACCTTTTTTGCTGAACCGGATGAACATGATAAGGATCCTTATACTTGCGCAGAGGCTATAGAGGAAGTTGATTCGAAACTCTAGACAGAGGCCATGCACATAGAGATGAAGTCTATGGAGACTAATCGAGTCTAGGAGCTTGTGGATCTTCCCGAATGGGTGAAACCCATAGGGTGTAAATGGATCTACAAGAGGAAAAGAGGAGTGGATGGAAAGGTCAAAATCTTTAAGGCTTGACTGGTAGCTAAGCGTTATACGCAAAAGAAATGAATTGATTACGAGGAAACCTTTTTGCCTATAGCCATGCTTAAGTCCATTCGAATTCTCTTGTCCATAGCTATTGCTCTTGACTACGAGATTTGACAAATGGATGTTAAGATGGCTTTTCTAAATGGCTATTTTGATGAGTCCATTTATATGAAATAACCAGACGGGTTCAAGGTTAAAGGTCATGAGGGTAAGGTTTGTAAGCTGCTAAAGTCAATTTATGGAATTAAGCAGGCTTCCCTTGTTGGAACATAAGATTTGATCAAGTGATCAAGACTTACGGGTTTTTACAAAATGTGGATAAGCCATGTGTTTACAAACACATTAAGGATGGAAATGTGGTTTTTCTACTACTCTATGTAGATGACATTTTGCTAATTAACAATGACAATGGGGCATTATCATCGATCAAATTATGGTTGACCAAGCAGTTTGACATGAAGGACTTAGGTGAGGCTAATTTTGTTCTCGGTATCTAGATCTTTTGGGATAGGAAGAACAAAATGATAACTTTGTCCTAAGCCGGCTACATAGATAAGATTCTTAGGAGGTTTGTTATGCAGGATTTCAAGAAAGGTGGGCAACCATCTAGGTCTAGAATTACTCTTTCTAAGAAAGACTCTCCAAAGTCTGAGGAAGAAAGATAATGCATGAAGAAGGTGCCTTATGCTTTGGCAGTGGGTAGTCTCATGTATGCCATGCTTTGCACATGATCGGATGTTTGTTATGCGGTCGGGATTGCAAGTTGATTTCAAGCGGATCCGAGACTCAACCACTGGGTTACGGTAAAGCATATTTTTAAGTACCTGAGAAGGACTCGAGAGTATGTGCTTGTGTATTTGGGAGAGGACTTAACTCCTCTAGGATATGACCCAGATTTCCAATCTTGTCTTGATGCTAGGAGATCGACTTCGGGGTTTGTGTTTACTCTAGGCAGATGTGCCATCGGTTGGAGAAGTGTGAAGCAAGATTGCACTTCAGATTCAACGTTGGAGGCCTAGTGTGTGGCAGCTAGTGATGCTTCGAAAGAAGCAGTGTAGCTCTGCAAGTTTCTTAGGGATCTTGAGGTAGTTCTTGGTATGGATAAGGCGGTATCACTATACTGTGATAATAGTACGGCGATAGCTAATACTAAGGAACCAAGATTTTATAAGAAGAGTAAGCATAATGATCAAAAGTATCATGTGATAAAGGACTTCTTTGAAGTCAAATATGTTACAATGAAAATGTGGAAATATGTTTGATCACGTTAGAGGACATTATGGCCTATCGGGGCCATGGGGATGTGTGACATATCACATTTACTCACTTAGTGCAAGTGGGAGATTATTGGACATGTATGCCCAAAGAGCTAAAAATGTAATATGTTTTTGGAGACATTTTTTTATCAATAAAGAATTTATTTATTATTTATATACCAAAACTTGTTCTTTTTACGTTCATATTTGTTGAATGTATGTTAAGCAAACAATGGTCTCAGACTGTCATTTTAATCCTTTAAGAATTGGGCATATAATGGATAGATTATGTGAAAGAAATAATTCTTAAGATGATGGTCGAAATCATAAGATCCGCAATCGAGGGAATAAAGTTAGGCACTTTATTTATGAAAAGATTGTTATGTTGTCTATATCCCTATTGGGAGATAGTTTGTCTTGGCCATCGGAGGTGGACTTTATGAATAGACACATTAGCATGTTGTCATAGGTGACGATGTGCTGGATTGGGACATAAAGTGAATTGATTTAGATTAATAATTCTATCTCGGCAAATCGATTCACTTTAGACAATCATTTATATTGTATCTCAATCCTAAGATAAATAGTGGGCCCATTGTCTTGACTTGTATCTTTTGATGTACTAAAGGGTGACATCTACATTTTAATAGTGGTACGTATGCCGGTGCGTTGGAGGCATGACTCTAGATAGCGTAGACCTATTATTCATAGATATGGAATCCATAGCTCCTCTTTAGGAGTAGTGATATCCTCTTATATGCGTTCTCCTATAATTGGAAAATTAGAGTGCTCAACTATTTGAATAAATATGTGTAACTGAGTGGTATATTGTCTTTAGATGGTAAGTTTCTGATGGTGAGATAATAGAATGTAAGATGAAAATAATTGGGAAGGTAAGACAAAAGTTGTCCTTAAGCCGATTATGGATAATCCTATGGGTATACGATACACTATGATATGTCATAGAGACTTAGCTATATGTGCTTCGTAATTAATTCTACATAGTTCAAGAGTGCAGCTCCAATCTTTTAGTGAAGTAGCGTTGGAGTTGATAATTAGGAAATGTATATCTAGGATATTGGGTTTCATAATTATCGAGAGTTTGAATTATATAGGTCCATCAGGTCCTCTTGGCTAGCTCATAAAAACCCTATAATGATACGGCGTGCTTCTCTAATAATTAGTGACTTATGTCAGATTTATTAGATCGGCTGAAATTCAAAAGAATCAGATAATTCATGTCTGTTTATCGGTTGAATTAATTTTGTGATAAAATTAATTCAAGATAAACTTGTTGAATTATCGGGATAGGATAATTCTTTTTTGGATTAATTTTGAATTAATTCAAGATAAACTTGTTAAATTATCAAGAATATTTATTTTCCTAGAGAGATATGACTGTTTTAATCAGATAACTTCTTTATTGAGTTATTTGAATTAAAATTTCTATTTCTATTTCTATTTTGGACAAATATGGTTATTCTCGTTCATTTGGAAATGAAAATTTTAGTTTGTTTCATGATTCAAAATTGGTTGGTTTCGGTTCTTTATCATGTTATGATAATCTTTATTTGATTGATACAATTGCTTCATTTAATGAATCCTTGCAATTAAGTACTCGAAGTATAAAGAGAAAATTAACCAATGAGAATTCAGCTGCATTATGACATAAGAGATTGGGTCATATCTCTAGAAGGAGAATAGAGAGACTTGTGTCAAACGAAATTCTTAACCACTTAGACTTTACAGATTTTGATATTTGTGTTAATTGTATTAAGGGAAAACAAACCAATAAAAGAAGATTTGAAGCCAACAGGACTTTGGAAGTCTTAGAACTTATATGTATAGATATTTGTGGGCCATTTCCTATGGCTTCTTAGAATAGTCAATAATATTTTATAACATTTATAGATGATTTTTCTAGATATGGCTACATATATCTCATTCATGAAAAGTCATAGTCGCTGGATGTATTCAAAAATTATAAGGATGAAGTTAAAAACCAACTCAGCAAAAGGATTAACAGAGTTAAATCTAACCGTGGTGATGAGTACTACAGTAGATATGATGGTTCAAGTGAACAACGTCCAAGACCATTTGCTAAGTTCCTAGAGGAAAGCGATATCGTCCTATAGTACACTATGCTAGATTCGCCCACTATGAATGCTGTTGTTGAAAGATGAACCAAGATGCTTAAGAACATGGTGAGGAGTATGATTTCTCATTCTACCTTACTAGAATCACTCTTGGGAGAAGTGCTTAAGACTATAGCATATATCCTTAACAGGGTCCTAACTAAAACAACTGCCAAATCTCTTTATGAACTTTGGATAGGCAAGAAGCCTAGTTTAAAGCATTTGCATATTTGGGGATGTCCGATTGAGGTAAGGCCTAATAGGCCTAATGAAAAGAAAGTAGACTCAAGGATGGTTAGTTGTTATTTTATTGGATACTCTAAAAGATCTAGGAGTGCAAATTTTATGACCCTGCGACTAAGTCAATTTTTGAGACAAAAAATGCCCGGTTCTTTGAGGATGTCAAGTTTGCGGGGGGAGATAAGGTTAGGGACTTTGTCTTTGAAGAGGAATATGTTGATATTCCCACAGCTGTTATTGACATTGATCAGGTTCCTATTCTTGACATTGTTCAAGAAGCAGATCCAAATCATGACAATGTCAGAGAGCCTCCCATTCCAGAAATTGTTCCAAAAGAACAAACTCTACCACCTCAAGAACTTATGCCATTTAGGAGATCCACTCGAGAAGGAGAAGTGTGGTGCCAGATGATTACATTATATTTCTCCGAGAACATGAGTATTTGGTGTGGTGGAAAATGATCCAATCAACTTTCGTCAAGGCATGGAAAGCTCTAGATCTCAAGAGTGGATTAATGCCATAAATGAGGAGATAAAGTCTATGAAGGACAATGATGTTTGGGATCTTGTCCCATTGCCTGAAGGAGCGAAACCCATTGGTTGCAAATAGATATTTGAGACCAAAAGGGATTCAAAAGGTGATGTCGAGAGGTACAAGGCTCGTCTTATCACTAAAGTCTTTACACAAAAAGAAGGCATCGATTATAAAGAGACTTTCTCTCCAGTTTCTACAAAAGACTCTTTCAAGATTATAATGACATTACTGGCATATTTTGATCTTGAGCTTCATCAAATAGATGTTAACACTACGTTTTTTAATGGCGACATTGATGAAACAATCTATATGATGCAACCGGAAAACTTTGTGTTGGGAGATGCAAAGAAGATGGTTTACAAATTAAAGAAATCCATCTATGGGCTTAAGCAAGCTTCTCGTTGGTATTACAAATTTCATCAGGTCATCATCTCGTTCGGTTTTGAGATAAATGTGGTCGATGATTGCATGCACCACAAGTTCAGTGAGAGTAAGTATATTTTCCTGGTTTTATATGTTGATGACGTTTTGCTTGCCAGCAATGATATAGGCTTATTGCACAAAACTAAGAGATTTATATCAAAGAAATTTAAGATGAAAGATCTTGGTGACGCCTTTTTTGTGTTAGGTATATAGATACACTAGGATCGTTCTCAGGGTATTCTTGGATTATCACAAAAGACCTATATCGAAAAGGTTCTCAAGAGATATAGCATGCAGGATTGTAAATCAGGTGATACCCCTGTAGCGGAGACAAGTTTAGTCTCAATCAATGCCCTAAGAATAATTTTGAGATTCAAGAAATGCAGAAGATTCCTTATGCGTCAGCAATAGGGAGTCTAATGTATGCTCAGGTTTGTACGCGTCTGGATATTGCGTACGTTATAAGGATGTTGGGCAGATACTTAAGCATTCCTGAAAAGGATCACTGGGTAGCAGCCAAACGATTCACCTACCTTTTCTACCATTGTTGGTTGAGTGTATTGCAATTAGAGAAGGATTGCAATTTGCAATGGAGAGTGATTTACAGGTTCATACAGTAGAGAGGGATGCCCTTTTAGCTATAAAGAATATTAATAAGCTTGATTGTTTAGCCCCTGTTGGTCCTATTGTTGAGGACATTTTGTTTTTGTTAGCTAGGACTAGCGGTGGTTTTTGTTGCTGCCTTTTACGTTTGGTAAATGAGGCAGCTTATTCACTAGCTAATTTTACTTTTACTCATAATACTGAGTGTTATTGGCTAGAGGAAGTATTGGATTATATTTCCCGTATGATAATTGAAGATTCGTCATCGTGATCGATGATTTATAGTCATTTCATTTGCATAAAAAAAATCCATGGCCCTATAAAACTATAACAAGATTCCCCACTCTGGAATCTCTTGTGCAAAGATACTATCGTCAAACTATTTATATAGTAATCTTTACCTTTTCAAAGGTGGATGGGTAGAGTTCCAATGGCTCCTTATAACTTTATTCCTAAAAGAAAAAATCTACTATTATTTTACTAGTTTGCTATTCTAAAATATTTTAAATTGCAATATCAACAAATAATTTTTTTTTTCAAATAATAAAATTCACTTATGTGGAAGATTTGATTTTTAGGATTACACATATTTTTTACTTAAACCCCAAAGAAACTAAAAATCAATTATTACTATGTAAACATATTCTTTTAGACTATAAATTTAAAAAGAAAAATGAATTATATTCTACAATAAGCTTGGTTCATTTAGAAGAAGAATAAAAAAGGGATAAGAATGAAGGTAAAAAAAAAAAAAAAAAAGTCACAGTTTAGGAAAATATAATCATATGGTGATTTTAGTTTAGTTTCACTATGCCCCTGAAAAAAAAAAAAAAAAAAAAAAAAAAAAAAAAAAAAAAAA
>CAMOHE010045053.1:0-106375 GCA_946598075.1 Artocarpus hirsutus | reverse complement strand
AGAACAATTTATGCACGAAAAATAAATTACGTATGCAACTTCACAAAGAACCATATAGAGATGCATTTTCTCGTATCAATATATATAAATATATATATATATATATATATATATATATCTACCTTCTTAGAACGCATCCATCATCAAAGTTGATTGTTTCTAATTGATATAATATTCATGGAATTTAATCTTGGAAAACATGCAATCTCTCAAGTGTGAGCCTCAAAAGCATCAAATATGTATTAAAAACAAAATAACAACAATCAAATAAAACCAACACAATACTAAATCTAGATGGAGGAAAATGATGACTAGAGATCTATTGCGGAAGGCTACCCAAAAAAAAGTTAAAAAGAAAAATTTTTTTGGGGAGAGAGATCCTAAAATCCCCCTTAAAAAAAAAAAAAAAAAAAAAAAAAAAAAAAAAAAAAGAAGCAAAGCTCCGAAATAGTAGTGTTGCTTTTACTGCTTCGATAGGCTCTACTTGCTCTTATATTATAAAGAAGAATAAATACTGATGATGATGATGAAAACTGTGATTAGCCAAACGCTAGTCTAATTTGAAGCACAAAGCACAAGCTGGTAATGGTAACTCTTTGTTGTATTATTTTGGATCATCCGAATAACTCAATCGACTTATATCTCACTTTACCTAAGGTCTAACTCTTATTTTTTTAAATTGAAATTTGTAATTTTTTATGTACCTAAAAGTATCGGTTTTCTCTACTACTAATTAAAGAACTATTTAGAAGACCAACATCTAGAGAAGATGACCAATTTTAAAGGCTATTTTCTTTTCACAATTGTTTATAGCTTTAGAGCCTTATAGGATGGTTACTAGTAGTGTAAGTTTTTGTACACTTGATCTCATCAAAGTTTACTAAAATAAAAAATAAAAAAAAAGTAAGTAAACATGACAAAAGTAGATACGATCTATAAAAGAATTCGTAAGAGTCACAAAACTAAATACAGATCAAGCAATTTAAAACATAGTTCTATCTTTTTTTCCCTACACCCATAGCAGAATTTCCATTATTTCTATCTCATAATTAATTTATGCTCTTTAAATAAAAATGAGAATTTTACAGCAAATTACTCGTATGACACACAATGAAAAGGATATGGCGACCAAAGTCTTCATAACATCGTTGCAAATTACGTTACACTTTCGAAAGCAATAGCACATGAGGAAATCACTATTTTGAATAGTGCAAAAAATTTAACCCAACTTTGTCTTTGTATGTGTACATACACCTTTTTTATGACATATACCTTTTTGATGAATTCTGAGTATATGTTATTAAAAAAATAAATCAAAGAAGAAACTAGAAGGAAGGAGAGAACAAAAGGCTTAAATTGGTTTGACAATTTAATTACATTGATAGACTAGGAAAAGAGGGAGAATTAACTAATAAGAAGTAAGTGTTATTAGGACTTCATATAAGTTTAAAAATGCCAAAATACTACATGCGCAATTTTCAAAACCAACATAATTGATTGTATAGAATGAGATATTTTTACATTAAAAAAAGTAGATATTTAATAAAATAACAATTTTTTAGGGAGAATAAGGAAAATAATAAATTTTAAATTTTTTAAAACCAAATAACAAGTTTTGAAAATATTTATAGTGAATAGCAGATTTACAATATAAACAATTTATTTATTGTGTAAATAAGGGTTAAATAAATTATTAGCACCTTAAATTTATTTACTGTGTAAATAAGATTATTTACACTATAAATAATAAGATAGATAAATTATTTACACCATAAATTTATTATTTATTATAAATATTTTTAGAATTATTTGCTATGTACTACATTTAGTGTTAGAAAAGTGTTATTTACCACAATTTTTTATTTTTTAATAAACTAATTAATTGTATAGAAAGCTTAGCGGTTAGAGATATGGAAAAATTTTTGAACCAAAAAAAAAAAAGAAGGTTGCGGAAAAAGTAACAAAGGAAGGAACAAAAAAGAGAAAGAAATGGAAGTATTTAGAATTCCATGGGGCCCAGCTTAACGTGGGTGAGGGGTCATGACTCATGGCCAATGAATGAGACGGGGAAGCTCACATGATCCACACACTTCACACATGTTTTGTGTCCACGAGAAATGCCCTCATCAGCGGCAAATGCGACGCCGCAATGGGCCCCCTTTCCACTCATTCGTTGACGTCCTGTCACGGTAACTTTTTCTTCCACCGGTATTCCCAACTCACGGTTTTTCTTTTGGCAAATGTAACTTTTTAGGTGGTTTTTTTTTTTTTTTTTTTTTTTTTTTTTTTTTTTCAATAGTCCTAAAAATAAAGTATTTTGCAGAAAATATTAATATGGTTATTTTATAGCATTAAAAAGAAATACAAGCACCAATTCACACACTATTCTATTCTATAATAGAATACATGATATGACAAACAATTATGAGAAAATTATACAATATACCATCTTTTAAATCAATGTAAATAGGAGAATACTATGATAAGACCAACTAAAAGTTCTTATTGATAAGACTCATTTATTAGCTGTTAGATCTACATCCAATGGTTGAAGATAAACAAACTTAATATAGCATTAGTGAATCCACCTACACCCAATCTAATTTATTAGAAACCCAAAAAAACAAAACAAAAAAAAAAGAAAAAAGAGAAAAAGGATATCATATGTCCTTCATCATCGCCAACAATGGCGAATCGACCTCCTTCTGTTAACAGTCCCAACCCACTCAAAAACCAAGAGTGAGTCACGGTCGTGACTGGGTGGTGGCGACCCATAGTTGTCATGACTAGGTTCGCGAGCCCAATCAATGGCAGGAGGCAATCTTGTCAAGGATAGACAGGTGCCGAGGAGAGGGTGTGAATGAGATTGAGAATCTAGCACGATGCATTTACGTGGTTCAATTGTGATTTGGCTGCCATTGGATCACCATCAATCCGTAGCTATCAAGCTCCCCCACCAATCAAAGGTCCGATCGCTGTCAATTCATAGTCGTCGAAGGTCTATAGCAAAAGATCCTCCTCCTCTATAGGTCGCCTAAGTCGATGCCCCCATCGTCGATCTGCAGCTATCAAGCCCCCCACCCTCCCCACCTATCCTTTCCCTGCTGCTAACATCTATTTATTGTAGAGCCTCCCAACAAAGTCGCAAAATGGTGGTGGTTGCCATCTCAAGTCTTCTAAACACAATGGTCATTGTCGATCACCCCGCACCACTTCCTCCACTATAGACTTTTTTTTGAAACTTTTTGAAGTTATTGAGTTTTTTTTTCATTATTTTTATAATTATTTTCATAAAAAATATTATAATCAAACGTGGTTGGATCTATACTTATTTCTATGAGAGGGCAACTTTTGATCCTTGATTTTTCATCTAATGGTTGTATAAAATGAGTCTTAATGATAATAAGTTTCGGAAGTTCTTATCATAGCATTTTCCCAATTATTTATTCTATAAAAATAAAACTTAAAAAACTTCTACCACAATTTTGGTTGCCATAAATTTTAATCTCTTTTAAAAAGAATAAAAAAATCCTCTTTTGTTTCCTTCTCATATAGGTTTTCTTTTTCTCTCTCTCTCTTTCTCACTCTTCGTTTCTCTTTTTTCAAAGTTTCATTTCTCCTTCTCCCTCTCTTTTCTCCTCTGCTTTCCGATCTGGCTTGCTCATTAGTGTTGCTGCTCTGGAAAAGATGAAGCGACGAAGACAAGGTTGGAGCATCCAAATCTGGCGATTGCAAATTGATCTCTAGTGTAGGTCCATCTCGCATGAATGATTGCGATCTTGAGAGCAACATCATCGGCATTGGTGTCATGAGGCTTGGCATTTAGTTTGCTTTTCTGACATTTATGGTGTTGCTAGGAGAGCTCTAGCTCTAACGGCAAATCTATAACTTTAAGCATTAAGGAGATCACTGATCGTGTTAGAGCATAGGGAGATCGTCGATCATGTTCACAACAACGGATCTCCCCCTTGCTGTAATGGTTAAGCAGAGGCGTTGTTGTTGTTGTCGTCGTCGTCGTCGTTGTTGTTGTTGTTGTTGTTTCTTGCTCTATTTTTTTCGCTTTATTGTTGTTGTTGTAATTGTTGTATGTTTTGTGTGGTAAGGGTAGATGAGATTGAGGTTAGATCTAGATGTGCTGTGGTTCAAAAGTCGAGTTCGAGCTGCAAATGTAGACATGAAGATGAGACTAGAGGAAACAAAGAAGCTATGGTTATCGATAGTGGGTAGAGGTCCTTCTTCTTCTTGTTGTTATTGCTGTTGTTGTTTTTTTGTGTGTGTGTGTTTTTGTTAGTTTTGGTGGTATTTACTGAATGTTGACAATGTCACTAGTGTAAGTGATATCTGACGACATTGCTAGTAAATAGAGATGAGCTAGTGGCAGCGAGGAAAGAGAGAAAAAGAGGATAAAAAAATATCTCGACAGGACATGAAAATATCCCAGTAGGGTACAAAAAATAACCTAGTACGACACCATAGATATATAGGTAGGACACAAAATATCCATGTGGAACATACAAATTATCCCAATGCAGCATGATAAATATCTCATATCTCGATATGACATAAAACATATCCCGACGGAACACGAAACATATCCCACCAGGCTTATAACATTATAATTTTTTCACATTCTAATGCATAAATAAAAATAAGTATGAAAAAGTGGCATTTATGTAAATACTCCAACAATTCATGAGTTCCACATGAAAATTTGTATTAAATACTTAAAGGGAAAATAGCATGTTTTGTAAATAAAAGTTATTCAAAAAGGGTTATCAAACATTCAACAAACATGTGGCTCTTTTATGAATCCTATATAGTTGTTGAAAATGTCTAATGTAGAGAGTCAAATTGCAGTAAGGTCATAGAAAAACTATAGGCAGGAAACAAATATAATAAGGGCATTTGCCATTTGGGAACTTAGTTAGAACCGTAAATTAAAACCAAAAATTTTATAGCATGTGAGAGAAAATACTTGTAAGTGTTGGTATCTATAATTAAATATAAACAGGTTAATATTCAATTTAATATTTGTTATTCATGAGTTTGGGCCCTCAAAAGGATAAGATCAAAATACTTATAGAATGAAAATTAAATCAAAGTTGTAAGTAATTAAACGATACTACAAAATAAACGACACCATACATAGAAATTTATAGTGTTTCACCCTATAATGAGAGCTACATCCACAGTTCTTCAGTATGAATGAATGAATTGGTACAGATTACAAAGTATTTGAGAAAGATAATAGAGAGAGTAACTATTTTTGCAGAGTTTTTTATAAGTTTCTTTGTATATCTTAGTGAAGTTGCTAATGCCCTTTATATAGTGTATTATGTGAGATTATGGCTCCAGTCTGATAGAAGAAGTGAGCGTAGTAGTGCTTTCAGTAGTAGAACACTTGTCATTCTACAATAAGGCATATATATCGAACTTCTCCTCACGTCATATTTCATGGTTAGCATGACCTTTCTTGTAACTGCCAAGTTTCGTATATCAATTCCATCAAATCAATACTTGGAAAATCTATAATGGTGAGGAATGTTTAGATTCACACAAAACAAAATGAATAGAAATTGTAATTGAACCATAACTATTGAATCGATTGACGCCTAGAATTGATTGAGTAATAAGCAAGTGATGCTTTTCATATCAATCTCTCTCAAATCAAACACTCCAATTGGGCTTGATTCGCTTTGGTGGCAACTTGGATTCCTCATTCTAGGCCTTTATTAAATGATTTAAGCTTGCCATATTATATCCCAATAGTCAGCCCCCCACTCCTTAATTGATATAATCTATTATAGGAGTGAATTGGTCACTGCGAGCATTTTCGAATCCCGATTCGATAATATGTTGTTTCCTTTAGATGAAACTTTGTGTTCACACCATAATCATCACCCTCCCATAGGAAAACACGAGTGTCAACCACTAATTACGCATGAAACAGTGTGATTGAAGAATTTCAAAATATCTTTGTACCGTTGATGTTAGCAACTAATTGAAGAGACAATGTCTCAATTTGAGCGAGAAGTCAAAAAGATATCCTAATAAATCCAAGTCATCCATCATCACCTTTAGATAATATAGAAGGGGTCTCTTATTCTCCTTCATTTGACTCTCGCTTCCTCTTCGAAGTTTCAAGCAGTTCCTTTCAAGTTTTTTGAGCTTTTCTTCCAATTCTCAAACAAGATTCTTTACTTTTCTTTTTTTTTTTTTTTTTGTAATTTTCTTTCTATAGATACAATTTTGTTGCCATTTCATGCATTTTTACACCATTTTTAGCTCACTTTTCAAGAAAATCTGTAGTTCCTAGAGCTATTTGGTTCTTGGCGTTTAGAACTTTTAAGAACTCCTTCAGAATTATTTGAATCTTGAATCCATTAGTTCTTTGATCGTTCTAGCCCTAGATTTCCTTTAAAATTCTATTTTTCATATAGAATGTCGAAGAAGACCATCGATATTAGTTCAAGTTTGAGCAAAGCAACAATCTTTGAGGTAGCGATAATGATAGGGATGTTGATGAATAGATCCTAGAACAATCAAGAATCGAATGGACTTCTCGAGTTGGAGGGGCTAGAAGTAGTAGAGAAGTAGAAGAGGACACCATCGAGGCAAGGAAAAGAAGTAGACCTGTTGGTCCCTCTAATTGAGTCGAATAGAATGAATTACTGGAAAGGAGAGTATACAAATCACCTACCAAGGGGGTTTCCTTTGTTTGGAAAACCAAGAATCGATCCTTAAAAACGAGGACCTACAGGAAATCTGGGTTAAATATAGGATTCCTGCTTCTGCTGAAGTTTGACTCCCCTTCCCTAGCGAGCGAGTGGATACTTAGAATAATGGTAGGTTGTGTGTTTATACCAAATGGTTGGAGTTAGAACTTCGACTGCCAATCCTTGAGTTTATCCTTGAAGTCGCATCTTACTTCCAGATCTTGGTGGCATAGCTTATGCTGAATGGGATGCGACTACTCCTTGCTCTAATAATACTTATCAAGGAAGCAAATATCAACTTTACAATAGGGGAATTCTGTCAGTGCTATTATTTAAAGCCCAATAACAAGAACCAAGGACCGTTCTACTTTGTTTATCGACAATCGAAGCAAATCATTGCTAATTTTGTCAATGTAGACAGGCAGTGGGAAGAGAAATACTTTTTTATGTTCCTCAACTATGATTCTGTTGAGCTAACCACTTGATTTCTATTTTCCTTTTCATTTGGTCATATTGTTGAGTTTTGAATCCTACGTTACTTGATGCTGTCATTCCAACTAATCCTTATGTTTCTTTTTTCTTTGTAGACTACAAGTTGAACCACCTTACTTCAATCAAAGAATGATTTCTAGATAAGCTTAACGCCCTCATCTCTTTCGAAGAACTTACTTAGGTAGAGATATCACATCCTAATCGAATCAAAAAATCCTCCACTTAGAAAACATTTAGAGAAATTCCAACAGATATCCCAATTTATTTTCTTGTCAAATCAATTGGATTTTTGTTGCCGTGATGTACTTCAATGGTTGCATGGCTATCAAAATACATTAGCCCCCTTTCTAACGAGTATGTTGTGCTCACAGAAGTTGACATGTTGTCAATGAAAGTCACACTTCCGTCGGTCGAAGAGGCCATGAAAAGATAAGCTACTATAAAAGCTACGGCTAAAGAAAAAAGGAAGAAGAAGAGGGGCGAGACATGTGAATCTTGTGCCTTGGACACCCAAAAAACCCTTCCAATGCCAAGGGACACTTCAAAACTACCTCTACCTCCTCCCTTTGACATCCAGCCCCTAGTGTCAAGGTAAAGAAAAGAAGTTCAGCCCTCTAAAGTCAATGAAACCATCAGTGAAGAGATTGGCAAAACGATACTTGACATGTCAAAGGATGCAAGTATTTTGCAAGATAGAGAATCGGCTCTGATGGCTGTGAAGAGCTTCAACTTTTCCTCAAATGAAAGAAAATTTGGGGGGAAATCCCTCTCCTGGCTTCGCAACAAATCTACTAATCTTTTTGGATAAGTAAAATTTGAACAAGTCCCGCTTCGATTCAAGTCATTTTCATAATTTAATATTTAATCTTATATTTCACAGGCTTTTTATATGTATAATATCTTTGTTAACAAGGCCAAATTAAAACATGTCAAGCTTACCACACTCACTCGAGAACTGGACGAGCAAGTCAAGAAAGCAAACGTAGAGAAAGATGAAGCACCAAAGGGAATAAACGAAGCTGTTGCTAAGTTGGCTTCATCAAAAAAGGAGGCTCTTAATATAAGCAGGAACCTTCAGTTAAAGGATGAAGAGCTTGATTGAGTGAAAAAAGGGGTAGAGGAGAAGGCTAGTGAAGTTGCAATAACCAAGGAACAACACCTTGACGTCCACAGAAAGTCCACCATTAGGGCAAGGCTCAAACTATTCAAAGAGTTTAGAGAGCACCAGGGTAATGACTAGGATGTTGATGTCGAGCTTGCAATCTAGAGGACCTTTTAGCCCATGATGCTGATTGTGATGTCAAAGAGACTAATGTAGATGCAATGGCTCCTAAGCTTGTTGAAACAAGGCCTCGGTAGCAAACAAAGAGACTATTGCACAACCTTCTATCAGTGAGGGCAATGCGAACTAGATGTAGTATTTTTTATTATTTTTTAAAATGCCTTATAATGACTTTTTTTTGTCTAATTCTTGAATTGAATCTCACTTTTTGTTTTCATTGTGTCTATTATAGTGTTCATCCCCCTTCAAAGTTTTATTCATTATTAATTAGACTTTAAATTTGTTGGAATGTCACCCTGATCAAGAAAATTCTAATAAGACTTGGCAATACCAAATATCAAGCAGTCATATAAAAATTGTTCTAAATAGTAATCGAGACGGAGTATGCTTGTTTAATACGTTTGTCATAATAAACGTAAAAATTAAGTTGGATAAGATTGATCCATAAAAATGGTTAAGCCATGAAGACGGCTTGTCGAGTCAAACGCTGGACATGTAGATAAAATCCAATGTTGATAAGACATCCTATCATAGTCGTGCTTAGTGTAAATGAACGCTAGATGTATGAATTGAATCCATTATTTGTAAGATGGTAAATCGAATCAAGCACTAGGTAAGTTGATCAAATTTAGTGTCCGTGAGATTAAAGGCGATCAAATTTAGTGTTCGTGAGATTAAAGGCCATCAAAATAGTAGGCCATGAAGAGGACAAATCGAATCGAACACTAAAAGAGTAGATCGAATCAGGCATTGATGAAACTATAAAGCCATGAAGATGGCAGGCCATGAAAATGGGAAATTGAATCAAACACTAGATGAGTAGATCAAATTTAGCATTGATATAATTTGAGAGCCCGAAAGATGGCAAATCAAATCGAACATTGGATGAATAGATCAAATTCAATGTTGATGAAATTTGAGAGCCATGAAGATGGTGGGCCATGAGGATGGCAAATCGAATCGAACACTGGATGAGTAGATCAAATCTAGTGTTGATGAAATTTAAGAGCCATGAAAATGGCAAGCCATGAAGATGGCAAATCGAATCATGCACTGGATGAGCACATTGAATCTAATGTTGATGAAATTAGAAAACACTACACGTCAAGCAAAATGGTTGTTCTAATGATAACACAACTGTACTCGTTTATAGAACACGAGCTACCTACATATCCATGTGTAAGGATCAAGCGAGATGTAATTCATTTTTACACACCTAAGCTCTTTATAACTATTGCTAATGTTGCCGTACGATTGATGGTGAGGAATTATGTTGATAGACAACCTAGCACGAAACAAGTCAAACGACATTACTAGAAACCTGAAAAATTTAAAAAAAAAAGTTCATTTCAAACTACTACAGTAAGATTAAGTATATTACTTTTTCAGATGATGGATGTTCCAACTTTTGCTAATGGTAGAGCCGTTGAGTTTCTCTAGTTTGTAAACACCATCACGTGCAATACCTTGGATTCAATATGGGCCATATTCACTTCTCTGGTATTCTGAAAAACTTTACACAGTACAAGCTCTCCCACATGAACTTTCTGATTTTTACTTTGGTGTTGTAGTATTTCACAATTGCTTGCTACTATTGACCTTGGAGATAGGGAGTGTTTCCTTTAGTATCGACCTTGGAGATAGAGAGCGTTTTCCTTCTTTTAATCGATCAAATCCATTGTATCTCTCATCATTTATTCTTTCTTCGCTTCATTGAAAAAGGAGTAGTTGATCTAGAGATCCTAAATGATGACCTTAGTTGGGATCAATACTTTTTTGCTATAAACAAAAGAAAATGGGGATTCACCAGTTGCACACCTTAGGGTTGTTCGATAGGCCTATAGTACCATTGAGAGTTCTTTGAGCGACCCTTCCTTGCTTTAAGCTTTTTCTTCAAGTTTTTGATGATCGTGTTATTCGTTGCTTTGGCCTTCCATTCCTTTGTGGATATGTCTAAAAGCTCAAAATGATATCCCAATCTTGGCAAAAATCTTGAAAGAGGCAAATATGAACTAGGAACCATTATCGATCATAATCTTCTAAGGTATTCTAACCTGACAGATGATGTTTCTCCAAATGAATCTTTTGACGTCATGTTCTTTAATATCTACAAAAGCTTTAGCTTTGACCATTTAGAGAAATAATCTATAAGAATGAGAAGGTATTTTACCTACCCAAGGGCTAGGGGAAATAGTCCGACTATGTCTATTGAATATTTCATGAACAAGTATGGCAAACTAATTGATGATAGTTCTTTGTTCGTCTAGTATGGTGAACTAATTGATGATAGTTCTTTGGCAGTTTGGTGGATTACTGGCACATGTTTCTAGAAATGATCACATTTCTTAGCAAAATCTTCCGAGTTGCTCTCCATGTTTGGCTAGTAATAACCTTGCCTTTTGGTCTTGTTGCAAGAGGGAACTCTTAAATGATTGTTGTACAAACCCTCGTAAACTTCTTGAATCACTGTCTTGGCTTTATCTTTTCCTAGGCATTAGAGGTAAAGACCCGTAATCGACCATTTCTAAAGCTTTCCTTCTATCAAGCAATATCTCACTGCTTGAACCTTGATTTTCCTTGCAACTTGGTTGTCTTTTGGAAGCCATCCATTCCTTATGTATATTTTGATTAGGGTCTCCAGTCATATTTGGGGTCAATATAGTTTGCTTCCTATGTCACTTTGATGCTGGGATGTTTGATGTATTCTAGTGGAACGATACTCTTTTCTTTCACTTCGATTGATTATCCAAAATTGGCAAGTGTGTCTGCTCTTGAGTTTGACTTGTGTAATATGTGCCTTACTTTGAACTGGTTGAACTAATGCTTCAATTTGTTAAAAATCTCCAAGTGAGAGATCATCTTGTCATCCTAAGCCTCATGCTTTCCGATGATCTAGTTGACGACCAAAGTTGAGTCGCTTATGCCTTCAACATAGTTCAAGGCTTGTACTTGATATTAGACTCAATGAGTTCGACAGCCCATTTTGTCAATCTCCCCAAAACACCTAGCTTGTACAAAATGGCTTGTAGTAGGTACGACGAGAGTACTATGACTGTGTGGCCCTGAAAATACAGTCGTAGTTTGCTAGCAGATACGACGAGTGCGAGAGTGAGTTTTTCAATTATGGAGTACCTGGTTTCCACATCAAGTAGGATATGACTAACTAAGAACACTGGCTTTTGAATCGAGTCTTCCTTCTTGACCAGCGTAGAACTGATTGCCATTTTTGAAACTGCCAAGTAGAGATACAATAGTTCTCTATCTTTCAGTTTGACAAGATTGGTGGAGTGGAATGGTACTTCTTCAAATCTTGAATCAGTCCATTCAAACTTTGTGTTCTTCTTCAGCAACTGAAAGAATAACAAACACTTATCCAATGTGCAAACTATGAACTAATTGAGATATATGACTCCCCCAGTCGGCTTCTGAATTTCTCACTTGCTCCATGGTGATGGCATGAGTTGGAAAGCTTTTACTTGATATGGGTTCACCTTGATCCCTTGCTTTGTCACAAGATATCCTAAGAACATCCTATTGGTAGCCCCAAAAGTACACTTTTATGGACTCAACTTCTTGTTATACTTCCTCAGCACATCAAAGCACTCTTGTAAATGTTGCACTTGAAGATGAACTTGCAAAGACTTTACAAGATATCATCAAGGTAAGCTTCCATATTTTTACCAATTTTTTCCTAGAACATCATGTTGATGAGCCTCTGATAGGTTGCCCTAGCAGTCTTCAACCCAAATGGTATGACCTTGAAACAAAAAAAATACCATGCTTAGTGATGAGGACAGTCATTTCTTGATCTTTCGAATGTAATAGGATCTGATTGTAGCGAGAGAAAGTGTCTAGAGCACCAAGGACTTCATGGCCAACAGTTGCATCGGCGAGGCGGTGGATGTAAGGTAATGCATAATTGTCATTTAGGTAGGCTTTATTCAAGTTTGTGAAATCTTCACATATTCATCACTTCCCATTCTTCTTTTTCACTATCACAACCTTCGCAAGCCATTTTGGGTACTAAATGCTGAATGAACCCTACTTTTAATAGACGTCTGACTTCTTCCTTCACTATATTATTTCGTTTGGTCCTCAGTTGTCTCTTTTTTTGTCACGCATGCCTATAGTTTGGGTCAACATTGAGCTGATAGGTGATAATACTTGAGTTGATCTCAGGCATACTACATGAGACCATGCAAAGTAGTCTTTATTAACCTTCAAGAAATAAACTATAGTAGATTTTAACTCTAGATTGAGCTGCAAGCTGATATTTACTATCTGACACTTGTTTTTAGGGTCTTCTGCATCTAATTATTCAAGCATTGGCTCCCCCCTACTCTTTAATACTTAATCCATTTGATGGGCTTGTCTGTAGTTGCTATAAGGCTAGTTTCTTCTACTTTAATGCCGTCAGATAACAACTCCTTGTTGCATCTTAGCTTCCCTGAATATCTCTTATCCCTTACTTCATTAAGAATCAAGCTTGCTGGTGTAAGTGGATGGGATTGCTTTTATAAAGTGTATACATGGTTGCCTAAGGATCATTTTGTACTTAAAGGGGCAATCTATGACAAGAAAATTTGTCATCTTGTTTCTCCTACTATATGGACTAGAAATTTTATTCTTCCCAGTGTTGTGGTGGTCTCTCCATTGAATCCCACCAATATGGTAGTTGAATTTCTATTTCCTCCTCGTCGATGTCTATTTCTCTCAAAATCGAGAGAAACAAAATGTCTACCCAGCTCTTATTATCAACGAGTGTCCTTTCAATTTTGCAATTTGTGACATTGAGCTTGATCACCAAAGAATTGTCGCGTGGCCTGTCAAGCCCTGACGCTTCATCACTATGAAAAGAAATGTTCTACTCATCAAATTCTCCCAACCTCGAATTGATGGTCGATTGATTTGCTCTTCTCAAAAGGATTTTATCTAGTACGCGGAGTCTCCACTATAAATCGAACCCCTATAGATGGCTTCAATTACTTTTCTCATATGTGGTGGTGGTAGAGTTTTCTCTTGTGCTTATCGATTCCTTGGTCCACTCCACTCTTTGTTCAGCCCATAGGTTCATCTTCCTCATTCTAACAGGTACTCCCTCAAATGTCCTGTATTTAATAGTTTTGTGATCTCAATTTGTAGGGCCTTGCAATCGATTGCCAAATGTCTAGTGTCCTAGTGAAATTCACAATACTTTATCTAGCCGTGGGATTGGCTTGGGGCCATTTTGTTCAGCCACTTGTCATAACCTTTACCGTTTAACTGGGCAATCAACTGAGTCGGGGATATGTTCAAGGCATACCTTGGCAGCAACAATGACTACTCCCTCTTATGCTTTTCGCTCTTCTTTCTTCCTCCATGCTCTTCTAAGAGGTGTTCTTGTTTGTCTTCTTCATTCTGCTCATGTCTTTGGTTGCCTTTCTATCCTTCTGTTCTCTGTTCCTTGCGAGTCCTTGCTTGTAATGTTTGTTTTCCCCTTCAAGGTTAATCCACCCCTTGGCCCTGCTTAAGGCCTCCTGGATCGTCTGTGGGTATTCCAAGCAGATGCTATTTTTGAACTAGCAATAGTCCCTTCTTTAAAGCATCTCGAGCTGTTCCGTCCTCCAAAACCAAGATCACTGAGATGGCTTTGTTGAACCTTTTAATGTAAGCTTGTAATGACTCTCTTAGGATCTGAATCACCAACCAAGGTCTTTGGTCATTTTGTCTGTCTTGATGTGTACAGAGTAAGCTTTGACAAAAGAATTGACCAACTCTTCGAAGCTATCAATTGTTCCAGTGGGCGAGTTACTCAACCATTAGAGGGTTGGTCTTGTCAATTTTTGTGCAAATAGCTTACACATCATCTCATCCAGTATTGAATCTAGGATGTTAGTTGTGCTTATGACATTCTTGTATCGGAGAAGGTAATCTTTTTGGGTCAATAGTCTTATCAAAATGTACGAACATGAGTTTCCCATACTTGGGAGGAATGATAAAGGTAATCATCCTTATAAAAGGGGTCTCGTTATATTCTTCGAGATGCCATCTAGCGCTAAGGTCTTTCTTGTAGCCTTGGTAACTTTTTGGTCGATCTTCTCCTTGAAAATTCTGGTATTCTAATCCAGCATATCTCGCATAATTTGTCTAACGGCCTCCACAGTCAACAAGGCTGGACTCGGTACAGCTTTTACTTGAGTTGTCTGCTCGATCTCTTCATGCTTCTTTCTGAATGCTTATGGATCTTCTCTACTTATGCATTAAGGAGCGCTCTTAAGTTCCGTGGTTGCTATCGACACTGGTGCCATCATAGTCATTATGGCCATAGTCATGGTTGTAGGTGTCAAGGTCATGTACAATAGCTACATCCTTCCAATAGAGATATAGAAAGGTTGTTGCTTGGTTGGAGGTGGTGTCTAATTCTACCAATGCATGACTATCATCGTTGGGAACGTTGAATACTCAACATAAGGGTAGTAGTATGAGTAGGTCAAGAGTTGGGAGTTTAGATAGTTGATTTTGCTTCTGAAGGCATTGTTCTCACTATTGAGTTGGTCGAGGCGCCTATCACGCTCCTAGGAACGCGTTGCTTGTTCATGAAACAACTTCTTCAATGTTTCCACCTCCACAATAAGGACCTCTATATGCTCGTCTCCTTGGGACACGGTATGTGTTTCTTCATTTTTCTCATCGAGCATATTCTGGTGGTTTGTGTTATCTACCATGTCTCATGCTAAAGCTTTCACAATCCTCAAGTTAGTGATTTGAAGGCCCCATAGTGGGCTCCAAACTATAGATGTTGGATCTACAATTAAATATAAATAGGTTAATATTCAATTTAATATTTGCTAGTCATGAGTTTAGGCCCTCAAATCACCGTTGTTAGGATCCATTTAACTTTCAAAAAAAAGATTAAAATAATTACAAAATGAAAATTAAATCAAAGCTATAAGTAATCAAATAATACTACAAAATGAAAGATACTACACAGAAATTTATAGTGGTTCACTCTGTGATAAGAGCTACATCTATTGTTCTTCACTATGAATGAATGAATTGGTATATATTATAAAGTATTTGAGAAAGATATAAAAGAGAGTAACTATTTTTGCAGAGTTTCTATAAGTTTCACCATATGTCTCAGTGAAGTCGCTAATGCCCTTCATATAGTGTGTTATGTGAGATCATGGCTTCAATTTGATAGAAGAAGTAGGCGTAATAGTACTTGTGGTAGTGAGACATATGTCAATCTATGAAGGCGTAAACATCGAACTTCTCCCACGTCTCATTTTGTGGCTTAGCATGACCTTTCTTGTAATCGCTAAGTTCCATACATGGATTCCATCAAATTGACACTTAGCATATCCGCAATGGTGAGGAATGTTTAGATTCATACAAAACGAAAAAATAGGAATTGTAATCAAACTATAACCATCGAATCAATCGACGTCTCGAATTGACTGAGTAATAAGCAAGTGATGCTTTCCATATCAATCTATCTTAAATTGGGCTGATTCACTTGGCAGTAAATTGGATTCCTCATTCTGGGCCTTTATTGAACGATTTAGGCTAACCAATTTGTGCCCCATCAATACTATAAAAAATTTGATTGAAACTATAAAATCGTGGTTCCAACGATACTCCCAAACATAATGAGTGAAAACACAACTAGAAACTAAACAAATTAGACAAAACATAATTAGTCTGGAGAAAAGCCACAATTATTACAAACTCAAACTATAGTCAACACATGGCGAAAAAAAAAGAATCCACAAACCCAAACTTAGAAAAAGCACAAATAACAATGACAAAGCCTACAATGAAGAACGATTGAAACAACAAAAAATATGGGCATCGAATGAGGCACTTAAAATTATTTTAATAATTGTAATAATTGCTAACAGTTTGGATAGTTCATTGTATACTTTTTAAAAGGGGAGATCTATAGTGGAGAATGGTTTTGATTCTCCACCGGTGGAGAACAATCTAACAATAAAATGCAGTTCTTATATTTGAATCAACGAAAGACAACATCAAATTACAATAGGACCTACCACATATAATTTAATACCCAATTATAACATTTATTCTAAAAAATACATATCTGAAAAAAAAAAAAAAGAAAAAAAAAACTTTCTTCTTCCTCATCCTTCTCTAGTTCCCATATCCATTGAATTTATTCTTTTTTTTTTTTTTTTGAATCGAAGATCAAGACCAATCTGATTCTTCATCTTAATTTAGCCACCACAATCCCAAAATTTAAAATTAATTTAACCTCAATCTTAACTAACTAATTTGGTGCAAAATTTCAATATTAATTACTTAGAAATGAATGAAATTTATTAATAAAATTATGTATTAATCAAATATTGTATCTACTTTTCCCTCCTAAACCTTACACCATCGAACCCAAAATCAGGAAATTTAGCCTGAAGCTTCCACCCACCGACTACCTAGCCATATGTTTCCACCTACTGACAAGCCCAACCCCATCGCCCTCATCTCCAGTGAGATTCGTGGCAACACCAACCCTTGATTTTCTGATCGGTGTTGCCCCAAACCTTGCTAATGATGAAGAGTTTCGTTAGAGCCAAAGGTAGGTGAGATGGGGCCGAACCCATCACAAAGGAATGCAGAGATCTCCTACTTGGTGGGGATCTATGAAGGTGACTTCATTTGATTTTCAAATTCACTTCCATCAACCTCCATATTTCCCTCATCATAATAACTCCTCCTCTCATAACTTCCTTTGGAAGGTCACCCAGATTCTCTATGTAGTCTATGAGATCGGGAGTTCATAATCCCATTAAAATCACCCGTGGAACTATCTTTGGAAACTAGTTCATCTTGGGAAGCCAATTTCTCATCGTTCTTGCTCGGATGTGTTTCGTTAGGGGTTTTTTTTTTTTTTTTTTGAATCAAGGTTAAGTTTAAAACTTTTATGAGATCAATTGTTGAGATTTGTTTTGGGTAAAAATTGATATAAAAAGAATGTTTGTTTAGATATGATAGGTTATATTCTAGCTTTTATAAACAGCACAATTTTAAGCCATTGATTTTAATCTAAAAGTCTATATTTTTGTATTCCACCGGTGTGGAATTTTAGTGTTTCTCAACATAGTCTTTCCCTAAAATAAATATTGCATGTTATAGTTGCTTTTGATGATTACTTACTAACTTGACAAAGCTAAAATAGTAAAAATAAATAAATAAATAAACCAAATCATTGCTACGCCGTAAAAACTTAAACCAATTTTTCTACTCAGTATTTTAATATTCAACATTATTTTTCATAGAGTAGAACGCTAATGGTAATATGAAGACAATTTTTTGATGGTTAATATGATAACAATTAAATGATTTATGTCCTTAACATTACCACAGGATATTTTTAAGGTAATACGAACTCAAAAGATACATGCAAAACTGAAATAAAAATGGGGTTTAAGATTGCATTTGGGTCAATTGTTTGGCTAGTAAGAAAGTGCCACCTCAAAAAAAAAAAAAAAGAAGTGAAAATCAAATTCATTCTATTCTGAGAATTCATCTGTACTTTATTGAATTTATTTGCAAAACTGATTAGATCACACGGAGTGTACCCAACCAATATCTTTCAATTGTAGAAGATTATTTTTCTATCTTCCAAATAGAGCAGGGAATTTTCACAAATTTTTTTTGAAACTTACTTTTTATAAATTCACACATGTATAAAACTTATTGCTCTTTCATATAAAAACTATAAATCAAATTTCTTAGGACCCACTAAAAGGTCTTATTGATAAGTCCCATTTATTAGCCATTAGATCTACATCCAATGGTTGAAGATAAACAAGCTTACCATAGCTTTTAGTGAATCTACCCATACCCAATCTAATTTATTAAAAACTCAAAAACCCAAAAAAAAAAAAAAAGAGGAGATCAAATCTCCTCCATCTTCACTGGTGACGACGAGTCATGGTCTTGATTGGGTTCATGATCCACAGTTGTTGTGACTGGATTGGCTAGGCTGATCAACGACATAAGCCAATCTTATTAACATTGGACCCATGCTAATCAACAACTTTGCGAATCGCGATTGCCTCCCATGGGTTGCATATTTGTTGTGACGTTTGTAGGTTCCCACAACCCACTCACCCCCGTAGTGGGCCATCTACCAAGATTGTGATGGAGGCGGCAATTTGGTCACAACTGAGATCACCAAAATTGCAAACCATTGCAAACCCCCACAATCCGATAAAGGCATTGGATCCAAAGGTGTCGTGCGCCCCCCCTTCAGTCCACCCACCACCCCAAGCCATCGGTTGGCATCGTGAGTTGATAGTCGATCCCCCCATCTCCACCTATCACCCCTCCGCTGGAAGATCTCACCTACAGACTCTTTTTTTTTTTTTTTTTTTTTTTGAGGTTTTTATTTAAATATTTTTTGTTTTCAATTTTAGACCATAGATCTTTCATCTAACGGCTAAAAATAAAGCCTTACTAAAAAAGAAAAGGTTCTTACCAATAAAACCTTTTAGAAGGTCTTATTTTAGTTATTTCCATTTCACAATATAGTTTTTAGGAATAAGGAAATTTTTTTTTTATTTGGCAGGGGAATAACTAATGGTTCGTTTGGTGCACGGGTATAGAATAGTGTGGATTAAAAGTTTATGGTTTGAACTATGGGTTCAAAACTTTATAATTTAAACAATAGTTTTAAACTGGTGTTTGAAACATAAAAGCTAAAACGAGAATAAAATATTACATCAAGTTTAAAACGAGAACTGGTGCTTGGAAAACAATGGTTGTGTGTAGCACTTTGATGTGTAGCCCAAAATGTTTCTTTAAATATGCAGGGTTGTAGTTGTCATATCCACAAGGAGGTGAAAAATTTGCAACTAAGAGATTGATAAAAATAAATGTTCAAAAAGGCAAGTAGTTTTCCAAAACAAAGTTTAAACTAAAATAAATACTTTTGCGATTTTTTTGATTTTAAATTTAAAACGTAAAATTAACAAGGTAAGATTTTGAGAATCACTCATATGTTTTGTAACCGGTATGAAAATTAATTCTAAATAATAACTATCTAAAGTATTTGATTTTTATATCTTTTCCCGTTAATAGCAAGCACATTTACTATCTTAATGGAATACAGCAACGTGACAATATAACAAGTTATAATGCAGTAAGGGTTTTCTCATAAAAAGTAGCAAAATAATCATTTCTCACTAATGAATAGGTTCATTAACTATGAAAATTATAACCGTTGTCACTACAATTATAATTAACATAATTTTGGGATAGAAAAGTAATAACAATTCAAAATTACTATATTTTAATGGAATAAAATTTTGCATTAATTCGACAAAACATCGTATTATTAAATGGTATAAGAATACACTATGTCATACTTTGTCGACAATAGATCAAGCATTACCAAACATTTACTGGGCCAATTCATGTCAATAATATAGTAAAAACTCAACTTAATAAGCAAGCATGATTTTAGTATTATTAATATTAATTATGCAATACAATTAAATTACATAAAGAAAGCATGATTGAATTTATGCAAGAATTAAGCAGCATAACAATATTAACAATAATGACTAAAAACATATAAAATATTCCATAAAAATATAAGAATTACAACACAAATATAGAGTTAAAAACCATACTAGAGTACTATACATACAAGATTATCTCTTTACACTAATTTAGGTATTATTTTATTATTTTTAGTTAGGTCAAAGGAGTGTTCTAATAGCATCTCCTCCTTAAAAGGGAGACTATTGAGTGAAGAAAAAAAAACAAAGAAGGGGGGTAGAATATAAAGGGGGAAGCACCGCTCTTTTATAGTGAATAAATATTCACTATTGAGATTTTATAATAATATTTTATATTATTTATATTCGGATGAATTTAAAGAAGAGTTGTGATTATTTTTTCAAAAAAAATTTTCCTCTTTTTTCCACGCGGTTTAGCATTCTTTAGTGGGTGAATATTTAGCTATTTTCTGGTGCGACATGGCGGCGGGCAGTACGTGTACTGGGTGATCTCAGGCATCAATCGAGTGATCCAACAGCTACTGACTATGGAAGAAAATGGGGCCAAGTGGCATCGTGTGGGGCTAAGCTTGGATAAAGTCGGGCCCTAGGACGAACATATAAGATCAAGGGACCATGAGCTACATCTGAAAACATGCATACAAAATCAAATGCTACTGAGATTCCTCCTAGCTGTATGCCCAACTCTAGCGGCTGATGCGCCTACTGTCGATGTATGTGATGCATGCATCAATCAAAGTCTGCCACATGGCTTCCACTTGTAGAATTCAAGTTTTCTTGGCATTTTTAATGCATTTTGTTGTCTAATTTTACCTATTTTGGTGTTGTTTTGCTATTTTTTTTGGCTCTAGAATTCAAATCTAAAAACAAATGATCGAAATAAAATTAATTATTTTACAAAAATAATAATATCTGCAATAATTTTAAAAATATTTATTTTACATTAAAATGCACAAAAATAATGACAAACTTCTAAAATTCTAGCCTCTTTCAGTTTGACACTATTATGACTTTTAAGACTTAAAAATATTTGTAGAAATTATTAAAAATATTATAAAACATATTTACAAACTTAAAATACATTGTAGAACATATTAAGACTGAAAATAAAATTACCATTAACTATTTTTATGATTTAGATTAATTTAAAACCAAACTAATATTTTACATACGAAAATGATGCTAAAAATTAGCAAAAATCTTATTAAACATAAAAGCACACTAAAAACACATTGTTAAACATATTTACACACTAAGACACTAAAATACTAATTAACAAAAAATGATATTAATTAAGGAGTTTAACAAGAAATAAAAGCATAAATAAATGATTTAAATCTTGTAAAATGTACACTTTTATAGTCTCATCACACCCCCAACCAGCTTATTGCTAGTACCTAGAAATTAAAGTGATAGAATTTTGAAATGATTTACTGGATATTCTCATAATACATGCCATTTGATTATAATTTGACTAATCTTACTAGGTAGATTAACAAAACAAAAATTTTATTTAAACAATATATATGTGATTTAAAAGAAAATATGCAAGCCATATTTAAAAAATGAAGTGATATAAATGATTATGAAGTTTCATCAAAAATAAAGAATAAATTGTTATGATATTTTGCTTCAAATCACTCCTACAGGTAGCAACACTTCAAATTATTAAGTAGAACAATTAAAGAGTAGAAATATAAAATAGAAATATAAAAAAAAAAAATTAAACTTCACAACAGCTATAAAAAGTGTTGTAATGACCAAGGGAAAGTCCTTAACAAAATCTAATATTTAATTGGATTTAATTAATGAATTTACCTTTATAAATTGTATTTTGAAAAAAAATACTATAATATATAATAAATAATGTGAGTGGGAAGCTTCATTGTAAATTTGATGCAATGTTAGACATTACCAAATACAAATTTTGTGAGCTTAATTGCTCAAAAATTTGTAAATAATATCTATAAAATAAATTTTATATCACAATTAATTATAGAATTATGATATAAATGGATTGGTAATTAAGGTATAAATAAGATAAAAAATCTACCAAAACCCTAGAATAATGAAAAGGGGGTTCGATGCAGTATAAGTACATTGCTAAGTAAAAACACAAATATAAAAAATGCTATGTTTGGATTCCAGAGGTAAACCAAAGGCAAAGTAAGATATTTTATATAGTCTAGGAATACATCTTGCACCGATTTACCAAAACAATATAAGAAAAATACTGTGCAATGAAAAACTACACTGTGTAAAGTTTTCGGGCCCGCCAAGTGGACACCCAATGACTTAGGATTGGGCCACCATAGCAAGAAATGTGGCCCAATCATGATTAGCCACCTAGTAATCCACTTGATTATCATGGTGACTCACCAGCTTTTAAAACAAAATCCAAGAGATAAGCCTTAATTAAAGGCTTAAGAAACAAGATTTTTTTTTTCATTTCTTCCTTCTCCATAATCAGCAGCCATAGAAGCGCCCTTTCAAAAAAAATTTCAAGTCAAAATTCTTGCAAAATTGCCCCAATTAGGCGTCTAAACTTCCTCTCAAGTTTTCCTAGGGTTTTTCTTAGTTTAAGGGAGGGTATTTGATTTAAGATTTGTTTGTGTGAAACATGCTTAGGAAATTGCAAAGAAGCCCTTAGAAGGTCTAGGAACATAAATTTCTCTTTTGGTAAGTTCGAAATTTTCAAATCTAAAGTTTCTTTGATTTTTGTTTTGGTTTTGTTGTTTCAAAAAGGCATGTGATCCTTTATGTAAGTTGTGGATTGATTTTTTTTTATTCCATGGTTTATGTTGAGGTTTGTTGTTGCAATTTGGGTTTGAAAGTGAAAATTGTTGGTTGATGTAAAAGTACGCTATTTTTGTAATTTTTAAGTTAGTTTTGAAAAGAATGGTGATTTGGCATGAAAATTGTTTGAGAAAGTTATGGAACTGTATAAACAGTGGCTGGAATGTTGTTTTAAAGTTGATTTTTATAAAAATGACCAAGAGACTAAATTGCAAAGAAAATGTTAGTCTCGATAAATTTGAAAAAAGGCCGAAAATCCACTGTATAGTGGGAATTTTTAAAAAGTCAAAACATAAAAGTTGTATATCTCGACGAAAATGTCAGGAATCATGGACGGTTTGTCAAAAATCGCTTTCGTTTGTGAGTTATGGATTTTACAAAATCTGTTAAAATTGAAAAAAAAATTCCAAAGGGCAAAAAGGTCATTTTGCAAAAGGAATTTGGGTATGGTATTTTGAGCAAACTTGATCCTCATGAAAAATGAAAAATTATAGTTTAAAGAGATTATTTTTGGTCATAGGGGTAAAATTGTCAAAATTTTCAAATAAGGGTCGAAATTGTAAAGTTTTGTTAAATTGAGACATCAATGCAAAATAAGGAAACCCGACACCCTGGGTTATCGTTTTAAAGCTAAGAAGCTACAATTTTTATTAAAATAGCAAAATCGAGTTTGAGAAATTTAAAAGGCCCATCAAGGGCAAAATCATTATTTTTCCACAAGTGTTACGAATGGATCTGAAACATTCGAAATAGGGAAAAATGATTATTAGTAAGATTTTTATCCTTCGTTAGAAATGATAGAGTAGAGTAAGACAAGAGAGAGAAAATCTGTGATTGTCGGAGTTGTTAACGGTTATGTAATCTGATCTATTAATTAATGAACGTTTTATATTGACGCATAGATAAAATAGTGAAAATTTAGCTAATAACGTTGTAACTGGCCAAACAAGACACTAAAAGATTAAGAAAAAGGTAATCGAGGTCGGTTTGTTTAACAGCCTATACAAGTAAGTTTCAAACCACCTACAGTATGAAATAGTAGGTTTAAGTGTATATGTAATGCACTCAGTATTCCTATGTTAATATATTTGTGTATATTACACAACTAAAATAGTGTATATATAATGCACTTAGTATTCTTATGCCAATATACTTGTGTATGTTACACAATTGAAAAATGTATATGTATTGTACTTAGAATATAAGTATATTGACACGCATGGTATGATAATCGAAATAACTGGACTGGTAAATGAATAACCAGTAGTAAAGGAAGTGTTGTACCAGCTCACGATGTAGAGGAGAGTTAAAGGTTAAAGTTAAATGATGATCTCAGTGTTACAAAGACCTATGTGCGCATATGGTATGAGCACTTAGGCTCTAGCTAAAGATAAAGAATGACAAGAATAAAGAATGTTCATAAAAAAGCATAAATAAATCATGCATACTAGCATATGATGCATTGTAGCTAAGTTTGGACTTACTGAACTTAAACTCACCAGGTTATTTTATGCTGTAGGAACTTCTACTAAAAGGTCAGCACAATCGTATTGCTGAGCAGACGGTGGAATATGAAGTGGTGTGCAGACATGGGTATGGATACCGTCTTGGTTTTACTTTTGTTTTGCAATGTATAATAAGTCATTTTGGAACTTGTTGATTATAAAGATGTAGTCTAGTTTTGTAAGATAAAACCACTTTTGAAAATGTGGAGTGTAAGATATTTTAAAAAAGAAAGTTTGTTATGTATAAAACTTTACAAAAAGGGGATTAGTACCCAAGTTTGGCATACTATTGTAAAAAAATAAAGTACTTCTGAATTTTTCATAAACACATAAGGAAAAGTGTTGAAGTATGGCCTGTAATAAGACGGTTTGTGACAAACACTAACCCACGAAAGCAAAATTCCGTGCTATATTCAATAGTTTGGTTTAAGTTATCGTGTCCCGACCTGTATTGCTACATCTATAAATTTAACATTGTTTTCAAGTTACTAAAAAAGGCATTGGAAGGCGAATTAATTTATTAAAGAAATATCAGACATAGTCTCATCCTTTGAGCACCACTAATTTCTCGAAGAACTATTGATTTCTTCTCTAACATGCACACAGTAATCCAATCCAACTAACGAAGAAGACAAGCACACTGAAAGAAACGGGAAAATTCATAACATAAACAGTTTGATTTTTTGGTCCGCACATGAATTTCCAACTCATAAGAAGAACTCCCATTGAAGAGGTCTCAGAAAACTTTAAAAAAAGAAAAAAAAAAAAAAGAAGGCTCTAAACGGTAGAAAGGTGTCTCAAAGAAGAAGCTTGAGGTTTTGACAGAACACAAAATTGAAGCAAAGAAAAATTTTCCAAGGTGCTGAAAACAACTCAGCATTCCAACTATGCTATGCCTGCCGCTCAAGAAGAAGCACCACTTCGTAGAGCTTGACCCTTTTCCGGTTTCCTCGAAGCCAACTGACTCTCAGGCTGTAGAATAATTTACAAACTATAAAGATACATCTACAAATACCAACAGATAAGTTTCAGGATATATGCTATAGAACTTCAACAATTACCTCTTTCTTGACAGGCTCCTCCTTTTCTGACAAAATCAACTCAATGTGGCATGGGGATGACATGTAAGCTGCCAATGAAGTTTGAAAGGTCACTTGCCATTAAGGTAAAAGTTTTTGGAAACTAAACACAACTCGGCAATAGAAAAGCACTAACGATTTATTCTTCCATGAGCACGGTATGTACGACGCCTTTGCTTCTGCGCCTGGTTCACTTGGATGTGAGATATGTAAAGCGAATCCACATCCAAACCTTTCACCTGGAGAAATGTTAACAAAAGAAAGACGTAGTTAGTGAAATTAACATATAAAATTAAATAAGATCAGCAAATCAGAAAAATGTGTACCTCGGCATTACTCTCGGCATTCTTCAGTAAGTCCAGGATAAACCTCGCAGATTTAACAGGCCAGCGTCCTTGCCCATTTGAGTGGCGGTTCTTAGCCTGTGCAGTTCTCCCTACTCCACCACAAAAGCGACGGAAAGGAATGGCTTGCTTGTGAGCCAAAACGTCCTCCAAGTACCTTTTAGCCTTGGTCAGGGCCAACTTGCGAATGGCAAAAGCTGTCTCCCTTGTGTTCTGAAGGGAAATTACAAGAGGTATGGACTTAATAAAAGAAATAGAGAAAATTTACATTTGATCTTTCTAAACATATTTGGCTAATGTTTTCATTAGCTACACTCTAGACCATCTTTCATGAATGACTAAGCTCAATTTGAACAAAATAGTCCAATCCTGCAACGAAGAAATAATGCCTAAAAGGATCTTAAAAACTATCGACTGGAAACATCAATATGTGCCATACATTTTAGAACATTGACACCTTCTTTATCTCCTGTAGCCTAACACTTGATGTACCGCAAATTGTGAAAAAAATGAAAATGTCCCATGGAAGTTCACCACCCTTGACCAAAGCAAAAATACTGCAGAACAGTTCTAAGCAAAATTTGTATCATTTGAACGGACAATCACCAGCTACCACTAATTCATATATATATATATATATATATTTGTATGTATGCCAGTTTGGGACAATCAGAAAAATGACATTCCGTTGCAACTAAAATAGGCAGAAATTATGGATTAGATTTGGCCACAACTTAACTTTATAAAAACAAATGAAATTTCACCAAGTCAAAGAGACATACCTTAAAATGAACTCGGAGATCGGATCCCCTGGCTTTGCAGGCTGATTTCCAATTAAAAAAAAAAACAAAAATTAGTTTCTCACATTCCCCTCCCCCCCACCCCCCACAAAAAAAAAAAAAAAAAAAAAAAAAAAAAAAAAATCTAAAATTCCTGAGAAAAACTTGAGAAAAATGACAACTTTTAATAATTTTCATTCCTAATTTTGAATCAAGTACGAATTTAATAAACCCTTAAAAAAGAAAATTTAGGCCGCAAAATAATGATAACAAAAAAAAAAAAAGTTTCGATAGAAAAAAATTGAACGATTACTTACACTTAGTAGAGTTATCCGGCTCTCTCGAATACTTCACCTTAAATTCAAACATAAACTCAATTAATGAAAATCCAATCCAAAGACCAAGAAAAAGAAAGAGAACAAGAAAAAAAAGCTTGAATTTTGTAAACATTTCTTCTCCAAAAAAAGCAATTTTTAGCACAATTTAGCTTCTTCAAAGCAAAATTCAATTCCACTGAAATTTCCGAACACTCACCATGGCTGATCTACCGCTTCCGACTAAACCTTCTCTCTCCAAGTTCCCAGCAAAATTTTAGGGTTTCTGGGATGCATGAGAGAGTGAGAGAGAAACAAACCCTACGAATTAGTTCTGGCTAGGGTTCAGACCTTCAGACTCTACATGGGCCCAAAAAAAATTGGGCCTCTTATAGTATACAACTGGGCTGGGCTTTATTCTTCATTTTTGGATTACTTCTACACAAAAACGACATCGTTTTGCTCAAGAAGTCAAAATTGTAAATTCGTGAACTCCATATATTGGCGGAAGGAAGGAGGGGACATGGGGAGTTGGGTCCATGGCCGATCTCAAAGCAGAGGGAACGCATTAGCAGAAAAGAATAGTAAGATTTTTTTTTTTAATTATTATTTATTTATATTATTTTAATTATAATTATAATTATTCATTTTTCGTTTTATATTTTATATATTTTATATATTTATTTATTTTTCGTTTTTTTTTTTCTATATTCATTCTATAATTTGTCGTTCGCTCTTTCAAATTTCTTCTGACGGGGAATTCTCTGAGTTTCTGATAAATTCGAAACAGAAATGTGAATTTCTTTTTCATATGGTTTTCATTGCGTGATTTGGCTTTCTGGGTTTGTTTCTGATTAGGATTTTCAGTACTTCTCCTGAAGAAGCCAGTAATCAAAGCTTTGTGGAAAATTCTTGTTGGGAAATTTTCAACTTTTCAGAACAATTAGAAAGTGTTTTGGTGCAAATAATCCAGAAATTTTGATAGAAAGTTTTTGAGGGAGAGAAGGAGAGATTTTATGTTTGGCTAAAGGGTTTGTGTCTTTTTATGGACTAGTTTGGTTTTACAGATTGTGATTTTTTTGGGGGATTATTTGAGAGAGTTTATAAGCAAGAAAAGTCCAAGATTGAATTTTGGTTTTTTGGTTTGGGAATCTAGGGGCTTCAAACTAGGGTTCATGGTTTTTTTGATGGAATAGATTGGTGTTAAAGATTGCACAATGTCAATGAACAATAACAATCAGGTGAAGAATGTTGGGGTGCCACCACATTTTGGTAATTCAGGGTTGGTTCCACAAACTATGCCTTTGAACCCCCAGCCCCATCTTCTTTCTCAAGCACAACCTCAAACACAAAGCGGGTCTCATTTTCCGGGCCATTTTCAGTTGTCTGAGCCTCAGGCACAGGCACTTGCTCAGTCTCAATTTGTGACTGCGCACACGCAAGCACAGGCTCATGCCGCGCATGCCCAATTCCAAGCTCGGTTGCAGGCTCAAGCAAACTCCCTTGCCCAATTGCACGGTGCCAATGCTGGCAGTGCTGGTGTGTCCTCGCCTCCTGTGGCGACACCTGGGACGGGAAGTGCCAAGAGGGCTAACCAGAAGCCGCCCTCTCGGCCACCCAGTTCATCCAATGCGAATACGAGTTCACCATTTAAGACCATGGAGCTGACCCCGGCTGCTCGTAGGAAGAAGCGAAAGCTACCTGATAAACAGATACCGGATAAGATTGCGTCCCTTTTGCCCGAGTCTGCACTTTATACTCAGTTGCTTGAGTTTGAGGCTCGTGTTGATGCTGCTTTGGCGAGGATGAAGATCGACATCCAGGAGTCCTTTAAAATCTCTCCCCGTTTCCAGAAAACGCTAAGGATTTACGTATTCAACACCTTTGCGAATCAGAGACAAAGTACACCTGGAAACAAGAATGCAGATCCCCCTACTTGGTCGCTTAAGATAGTTGGGAGGCTCTTGGAAGATGGAAAAGATCCTGTGGTTTCTGGAATGACACCTAAGTGGAGCACAAAGTTCTCTTCGTTTTTCAAGAAGATTACCATATACTTGGACCAAAACCTTTATCCAGATAACCATGTGATTCTGTGGGAAAGTTCTCGTTCGCCGGTTCTTCATGACGGCTTTGAGGTCAAGCGAAAAGGTGATAAAGAATTCTCTGCAATGATAAGGTTGGAAATGAATTATGTGCCAGAGAAATTTAAACTTTCTCAAGCGCTGAGTGAAGTTCTTGGAATTGAGGACGAAACCCGCACTAGAGTCATAGCTGCAATTTGGCACTATGTTAAAGCTAGGAAGTTGCAGATCCCTAGTGACCCTACTTCCTTCATGTGTGATCCTCCTCTTCAGAAAGTTTTTGGGGAAGAAAAGATGAAATTCACCATGGTTTTTCTCAAGTTAGCGCAGCATTTGAGTCCGCCACAGCCTATACATCTGGAACATAAAATTAAGCTTTCAGGAAACTGTCCAGCTGGAACTACCTGCTATGATGTACTGGTTGATGTGCCACTTCCTCTGGATAAGGAGTTGTCTTCGTTCTTGGGAAATGCCGACAAGAATAAGGAGATCGATGCTTGCGACGAATTGATTTCCACATCGATAAAGAAGATTAACGAACACAGGAGGCGGCGGGCGTTCTTTCTTGGTTTCAGTCAATCTCCAGCAGAGTTTATTAATACTCTTATTGCTTCTCAGAGTAAAGACTTGAAGCTTGTCGCTGGAGACGCTAGCCAAAATGCAGAAAAGCAGCGCCGTTCTGAGTTTTATAATCAACCCTGGTAACCTTCTATTCTCTATATTTCCATTGGCTATTTTCGTTTGAAGATATGGTTTTCTACTTATTTATGATTCACATGTACTAAGCATTTCCCACTTGATGGCATCTCATTTTGAATCGACCATATAGTTTTCCTCTGGTTGCCAAGTAAATTTCTCATTACCATTTTGAGACTGTATTAATGCCCCCCTTGTTGATATTGAGCGAGCGAGTTAGCGTCAGTTCTCTAGCGTGCCAAGAATCATGTAGATTCAAAAAATTGTGACCTAGGCATTTTTGAGCCACTGTTCTGTACCTGTTGTGTCTCTTATTGAGTCATTATTACAACCAAGATGGAGTGTTTTTTGTTGTTGTTGTTGTCCTTCAAAAATCCTCATCGGTTGATTATGGCAGCCAATATTTGTTTTGTTGCCCAAAGACCCTCCCAATTACGCTCAGCGGGCTCAAGCCCCACCGAACCCTAGAGTCTTTGGGAAGCTTAGAACTCTTGGTTATTCACCAAGTGGATGGCTTTGGGGAAGTGAACTCAAACATATTGCATATTATTATTCATTTGGTCCACAACATGTATGATACTGAAAAACCTGCAAAATTTAAAATACAACCAGCCTAATATTGGCTCTTTCTTCCCACAAGTTTGTGGACATTGGATCCTTGGAGCTGTGTAAAGCAACATCTTAGCTAAAATAACCCCAGCTTGATCTCATCTTCTAAGCATCTTTTTGTTTGGAGTCCTTGTGATGAGAGCTAACTCTAATTATTTTATTATTTTTTATTTTGTTTCTCTTGTGACATGAATCTACAGGGTTGAAGATGCTGTCATTCGTTACCTGAACAGAAAATCTGCTGGAAGTGACGCTCCTGGAAGCACCTGAGTGAAAGGGATTGCTTATTTGTCAGTAGCTGATAGGCTTGTAGGATTGTAGAACTTATCAATTAACATGTTATTTGTTTTGTTACTGCTTGGTTCCTTTCACATCCTGGGTATTTAAGTATTATTAGTTAGTTTTTTTTTTTTTTGGGGGGCAGTTCAAATTTATGCCGTCCATATTGGAGTGATGGTGGTACATTTACTCAGGGGGAGGAAAAAGGGCTGCATATTTTCTGACTTTTGCTTAGTATTACAGATTTAATTGATAAAATCATTCAAACCAGTTCTACATTTCAACAAATGCTTTTGTCTATGAGCTTCATCAATGCCACAATTTGAAGAGTAGAGAGAAAAATCCAAGGTTGTGTTTGGAGGACAGGATTAAAGATACGGGTCCATAAAATTACAATATTCTTATTGGTTCTTATTGGGTTGTTTGGTGTATTGTTTTTAATCAACAAATAGTTTAAAGCAACTACAATAAAAAATAAAAAATGGTTACATTTAAAGCTCTCATATTGTATAGTTTTTAAACTAAGATTTTCAGTTTTAATCACTCTCTCAAACACTCGAACTCATCTCTTTGGTGGGTCATTCTCTCAGCCCTTTTTGCCTTTCGCAATGAATGCACACCCATGCAAGTAGGTTTTTTTATTTTTATTTTTGTATTTTATTTAGAATTATTCTCCTGTAAATGTTGAAACTTGATAGGGTTTAGGGTGATTTAATATCAAATATAATGTAATATTCAATGTACTTCTTATTCAACCCAATCCAGTTAATACTCCACAAACATAATCCTTCCTATCAAATCTTGCATTCTAAACCCAGCCTAAATAGATTGAAAAGCATAGCAAAGAAAAGAAAAAGGAAAAAAAAAAAAAAAGAACCTTGTAAAATAAAGTTTGTTACGCGTTTAAACTAAGCGTCTTGTCATTCACTTGTACCTCCTTTTATATAAACTAGTCGACCACACGTGCTAAGCACTTGGAGGGTCATTTTGTAGGCTCAAGTTATGTGTTAAGTTTTTATCACTGTAGTTTTTTTTAACGTATTCAACAATAAGATATTAGTTAGTTGTTATTTTAGACACAACTAACTAAGAGTGTGTTTGATTCATAGATTTGAATGAAGATTTAAATTTTAATGAGAGAAAATACTGTAACAAAATGATTCGAACTACGAAACAAACGCACCCTAAATAATCTTTATAAATATCGCTTTCAAAATGATAAGGAATACACGCATGAAAAAAATTAAATAAAAGCATACTTGAAAATTATCATTCAATAAGATCACGTGGGGGAAAAAACTAATTAAAACAAGCACATTAAAAAGTGATGACACTATAGAGGATCTTTGGCAAAATAAAAATTGTAGAAAAAAATTAAGCAGATCACATATGAAAGAAATTACTTATAGGAGCAAATAAGGGGAAAGCGCATTAATTTCAATTGCCCCAACAAAAACAAATTAGAGAGAATATATTTATAATTAGGAAAGAAATTGAAAAGATGACTAAAAAATCTTTAAAAGAAGGCAAATTTTCCTTAAAAAATATACATTTTAGGGGAAAATTTGTTGCAGTAGGCCAATTAGAAAAACCCAACAACTTATTTTAATAAGAATATTCTAAATAAGCAATAAAAAATGAAATTGTAAAATAATCAGGGGACATTTGAAAAAAATTATTTTAAAAGGGACAAAATAACAAGACAATGAAAAGCAATAGAAAAGTTTAGATAAAATTTTAATGATGTATTTTTTTAAAAAATAAGATTGGAAAGAAAAATAATAAAACAACAAATATAGTTTTTTTTGTTAAAAAAACAATAATCATAAAGTGAAAAAGCAAAAAAAAAAGAAAGAAGAAGAAGAAACGGGGACAAATCGTCCCCAAATTTAGAAATGGCGCCTAGCGCCTTTTAGGAATGTTAATGAAAGACCACGTGGGAAAAAAAAACTAATTAAAATAAGCACATTAAAAAATAATGATACTATAGAGGATCTTTGGCAAAATAAAAATTGGAAAAAAGTTAGGCAGAGCATATATGAAAAAAATTACTTACAGGAGCAAACAAGGGAAAAGCGCATTTTAATTGCCCAACAAAAACAAATTAGAGAGAATGCATTTATGATTAGGAAAAAAATTAAAAAAATGACGTAAAAAAAACCTTAAAAGAAGGCACACTTCCCTAAAAAAGGTGCATTTTTGGGGAAAAATTGTTATAGTAGGCCAATTAGAGAAACCCAATAACATATTTTATTTAATAAGAATATTCTGAATAAGCAATTATAAGACAATAAGGAGCATATTTGAAAAGAATTATTTTGATAGGGACAAAATAACAGGACAATGAAAAGCAATAGAAAAGTTTAGATAAAATTTTAATGATGTATTTTAAAAATAATAAGATTGGAAAAAAAAATAATTATAAAGTGAAAAAGGAAAAAATAAAAAAAAGAGGCAGAAGAAACGAGGACGAATTGTTCCATATTTAGAAACGGCGCCTAGTGCCTTTTAGGAATGTTAATAATTATTCTTAAATTCTTCACAAAATTAAATTCCAATTCTCAAAAAAAGATATTAAACTATTATCCAATTGACCCTTTTGATTTAATGTTTAGGTTCGTTTGGTGCATAGATTTAGAACAATGTGGTTTAGAACTTTATGATTTGATTCGAGGATTTTAAATAGTGTGGTTTAAATGGTAGTTTTGAATTGACGTTTGGAACGTAAAGGTTTAAAATGAGAAAAAACATCGTATTAATTCTAAAACGAGAAACGGCGTTTAAAAAACTATAATTATGAAAGGAAAACAAGAGAGAATGGCTTTTTATATTATAAAATGTTCAAACCGTGTGAACTTTCAAAGAAAAAAGGGCAAGTTTGGATTTTGGTTGGTGTAAAACTGCCTAAATATTTTAAACTGGCTTCAGTTATTACTCCGTTAAACTCTAGCTTAAACCGCTTTTATAGTTTGGATTATAGTTCAAATCACGTGAATTTACAGGAGAAGGAGGGCAAAGTTTGGATTTTTGTTGTTTTAATTGGTTTAAAACTGTATAAATATTTTAAACTTGCTTCAGTTATTATTCTACTAAATTTTAGTTTAAACCGCTTTTATAGTTTAAATTGGCTTAAACGGTTTTGAGCCTACGTACTAAACGGATTAGACGGTTTGGAAATTCAAAGTCAAACTTTAAATCAAAGAAAAAAAAAGGGTAAAGAAAACAAAGTAATGAACCACACATGTTGCCCAAACTTAGTCAATTATAGACACTTGAATTGATCTAAGCAAATATCTTGCAATAATGTTGCCCTCCTAAAACATCAATTGGCATGTGGATGTCCAGACCTTGCTTGGTCAAAAGCAGAAAACCTTTGGGTTTTGATCTCGTGTTGTTCTACTGTTGATAAGAACTTATCCAATTGTATTTTTGTGAATTTTGGGGAAAGACATTTTTTTTAAGCTTATCTTTGTATAAGAACTCTTTCCAGCTTTGTAGCTTTTTTTTATTCATTCACATCCATCCTCTTCCCATGCATACGTGTCTGGCGCCTCCATCAATTGGTCGCGAACATGCCTTGAACTTATCTTTGGAGTACTACACACAATCCATAAATGCCTTTTCTATCAAAGTGCAAATCCAATCCCCTTTTAATTTTCATCCCCATTTCACATGTGTAAGCAATTAATTTTGCAAACAAAAGACGATTCTTATAAAATACTTATCTGTGTTTTCCTCCTCTTTTACTTGAAATTAAGACTATTTTGAGCCATTTAACCGTGGGAGTTATAGATAGAGGCGACAATTTATGTTAAAGAGTCGTGTCTGTATCAATTTATTTATTAAGTATACGTAACGAATGTAATAGTACTATGAGTACTGTCGCAGCCCAAAAACAGGGTATGACGTAGAGGCTCAGTTTAAGAAAAATAAATTAAGTTTAAGAGTGATTTTTGAAAAGATCAAATTTAAATGCCATAAGGCTGTGTAATTTAGTTTATTAAAATGTCACAATAAAACCCTTTTTATTTTTATCAAACCAAGATCGATATAAAATATAGTATTAGAAGTTAAAGGTATCATTAAGGAAAATAATATTTTGTTTTTAAGTTGAGTGAATTCCTAAGCCTATAATTTTTATATTTTGAAAGGTTTTACTGTATAGTTTAATTTAATTTTATCAAAAGAATATAAGATCACAACCGCATGAAATTAAAAAATTTGCTTCAGCATCAGTTTAGAAATTCACATCGAAATCCCAGATCCAAGCATACAACAAAAATAAACATAAACATCACATCCATGATACAACAAACATTAAACCACAGTCCAAAAAGTTAAAGGGAAGCCTATAATAGAAAAGAAAGTTTGAAAGCCTAAAATAACTACAACAGGAAAAATGTAACAACACAAGATACGTCTCAACCTTGAAAACCGCAACTGCCATAGTTCATTCAGAACCATTTTTTATCGCCTGAAAGAGGGTTAAGTAAAATAAAGAAAAATGAGTGAAAGGTCCAATAGAATATTATTTAATAAACTTTGCATATCAAACAAATAATTAAAACATGAATATTTAAATAATCAAGTAAAAGAGAGAGTCCAATCCTCAGGTTTCAACAATACATATATCATATATCAACATACTTACAATGCTCTTACAAATTGCCCATGCTACGTAATGTCCTGATCGAGGTTTAGGGCCTGCCCTTAAGGTTATATCTCACAACCCGATCTCTATGGCACATAAAAACCTATCATCGGGAGCTCCACTCTTTAGTGATGTTTGGAAAAGCACTATGCTTAGAATTATTTTTATTCCAAGTCTAAATCATATTTTTAAATTCTTTTTCTAAAATATCATAATATTTATATACATATACTTTTCACAGAAATTAGTTATAAGAAACAACATTTCACAAACAATTTATTTGGAATTTGCTTATCTCATAAAGTTGAGCAATATGGCCAACAGCATCATTCAAAACATGGTTACTAAAGAAAGGATTAGAAATCCTAACTCTTTGACAATATTATCTACGGATAGTCTCTAAGTCTTACAAGTCTAATCCATAATAAATGTAAGCTCCTAACATTGTTTCAATCTTAAGAAGTTTCTAATAAAATTAGCAGATAACCAAGTAAAAATAAAATCAAACTACAATCCCATATTATGTGTAAATTGACTATTAGTGTGCCTTTTTGTGTAAAATAATTATGCAAGTGCAATTGAGTTTTAAGGTTTTTAACATATTCAAGATGGGTTTGGAAATGTTCATAGGTCTTAAAATGGCAAAAAAGTGAACTAGTATGTCGGGAGGTCCAAAGGGCTTAAACAGAATTGACAATGACTTAGGCCACAATCCCTTAACCGGTATTATTCACAATGTACTGCTCACAACATAGGTATTGTTCACACACGATTATTCACATAGTAATGTTCACACAGGGGTAATGTAGCAGATCGAAAATCGCTGTTTGTTTTTGAAATCAAACTTTCTAGATTCAAATTGATTTTTAATGCAGTAAAATATTTCAAACACTTGATCAAATATCTTGGAACAGAGTTAAATGTTTTTTGCTAATTTTTCATGCTCTAAAATACAATAAAATCATCAAACTCAAAACTTTTGTTCATCAATAGTCAAAACATGCATGCACGATTTTGAACATACATACACAGAATAAAACATTCCCAAATTACCTATAACCAAACTAAATCATAATTTTTAACATTCAACACCATACTTACAAAATTGTCCAACATGCATAATAATTTTACAAAATAAAATATGCGTGTTAATCTAAAGTATATGTCCAGATTTTTAAATGGGAAAACAAAGTACAATCTCATAGCTAAATAAATTCAGATTAGAGGAAGAGAAAAAAAAAAATCAGTTTTTGGACTTGAGATACCAACATTGAAACTTTAAGGAGATTAAGGCTAAGCTTTGTCGAAACTTTAAGCTTTGTCTTGATGGAGAAATGAGGCCTAAGGGAGTGATTTCTTTCTGGTCTCTTTGTGTGTTTAGGGCCTGAAATCTGAGAGTGAAAGTGAGAGATGGAGAGAGACATGGAAGTAAGAGAGTGAGAGGGAGGGGGTGTGAAAGTTGTGTATGAGTATTGAAAGTTCAAGGCTTGTGATAGTATGGGTTTTTGAGATGATTTGATCAAAAGCATGTGATAGTGTGTGAAAGAGTGTACGAGTGGTGTGGGAATAAGGAAAAAGAAAGTGAGTGGTGAGTGGGAATCTTTGTCTGAGTAGTTGTGAAGGAGTTGGGAAAAGAAAACATGTAGAGTATAGGAGAATGGACCATGTGCTCTTGTCTTTTATTCCAGATTTGTTTCTTTTTTTCTTTTTTAAGAGAGTAGGCATTTTGAGCATGTATGTGAATCTAAGTGAAAAAGTAGGGCATAGAGACGTTGAGGCAGAGTAGGAAAAAGAAAGAGACATGTGGATAGAGAAAGAAAGGGATAGAGGTCTTTAGCAAGTGGTGGGGTTCAAATTTTAATAGAGACTAAGGGCCTGTTTGGGAGGGGTTCTTAAAAGCTGCTTTTGGCTTCTTGAGTTTAAAAGCCGCTTCTAGAAGTATTTAAATGAACTATCAGAAGAGTTTTTACTCACCAGATGTACTTCATGTCAAAGCCACAAAACGTAGCGTCTCAATAAAGTACTTCAAAAATAGACTTGAAACTTGTACCAGAGTATTAATAATAGAGTATAAGCTTAAATATAACATTTTGTAATTTGTAAAAACAATTGAAAATATTTTGACAAATTAAAGCTCTTTTTTTTATAGTTCTAAACACTTGCTGAAAAGCTACAGCTTTTGTTTTTCTTCTTCTACTGACTAAAAGCAAGCAAAAACTGTGTCAAGTGAGCCCTAAGCATACTTTGTTTGCTTCAGATTTGATTTAATTTAAGAAGGCCAATTTCGGCTGTTCTTGGCTTGTTCTATCATGTAAGTGTGGGGAAATCTGGTGATGGCAGTTTGGTAAATACAAGTGTTTGGCATAAGTTGAGTTTACTAAATGGGCCTCAAACTGGTGAAATTTACATTTATGGCCAGAATTTTAAAATAACAAGATTATATGCAACCTAAATCATGCAATCAAAAATTTTAATCAATTAGGCACATTAATAATTTAAGTTAAGTATAAGATTAATTTTATTTAAAATTCACAATGTAACACATACTCACTTTTTTATAACAACTTTTTAGTTTGGCAAGAAAAAGGGTTCTACAAACCCAAAGAAGAGAAAAATAAACAAAAGACGTGCAATCAAAGACAGTCCAATTGACGTCGAATGAAAGATCAACTTGCTTAAAGAGAAGAGGAAACTAATCATACAACAATTCTTGACAAACAAGTAGGCGTCGATAACAGAACCCAACGAAGCAAAGACATTGTCGGTCCCCTTCACTTTACTAGAAGTGTGACTAACAATCTCGAGCTACAAGAACCACCATGTTCTTTATGAAGTCTACTTCCCAATTAGATGACAAACTACACATGGCTAAATCTTCTAGTACTATTTTTGCATCTCCTTCAAACACTAGCTTGGGAATTTCAAGCTCCTAATCTAACTCTTGACAAGTAGGCACCGAAAAAGCATAGCGAAGCCAAAACAATTATCAGTACTCTTCACCCAACTAAAAGAGAATGACAAAAAATCTTGAGCAACAAGAACCATCGTGTCTTTTATGGAGCTCACTTCCTAATAAGATCACATACTGCACTTGTCTAAAGCCTCTAATATTATTTTGCATCTCCTTCGGAGACCAACTATTGAACTTTTAGCCACACAAGAACCCAATGAATTGAAGATTATTGGTCCTCCTTGTCCAACTAAAAGAGAGATAGAAAATATGAGCCACAAAAAGAGGGATAGAAATTGACCCGCCTACAAACGGATCGTATTCATGTTAACATGCTTGATACTAACTTGACATTAAATTGACTCGTAACTTATTATTTTACTATATTTTAAAAAATATTTTGCTCTAGTATATATAATATCAATAAATTAGCACTAAATTGGATGCATTTGTAGCATGAAAGTGATTTAATTTTGAGAAATACATGTGTTAGATTATTTTTATGTAATTTTGGTGTATAAATTATGATTTAAAATTATAAAATATCATAGGTTAATTTTGGGTTGCGAGTTAAGGGTCTTGCATTAAATAGGTCACAAATTAGGGCGGATCATGTGTATGTCAACCCGTGTTAAGGTAGGTCGTGTTAGTATCCGCAACTCGTTCGTGTAGTGCTAAGGTATTTTTATATGTTTGAGTTTCAACTCGATATGAACACTCCACCTTTAATTGTAAGAACACAAGGTTTATGGAGGAAAATAGTTATTGCTATGAGTCACCATAAGCCTTTATGATGTACATTCTTATTCATTAAACAAGAGACTAAAGAAGATGAAAGACCAAATAATCAAAGGAACAATTTCTCTTGTAAGAGTTCAAAAGAATATCAAGCAACAATCTTTCTTTGGAAATTTTTATTATTTCATTTGTAATTTTCTTTGCATGATTTTATTGCCAACGTGAAAAATATCTTGCCAAAGTGAGATCCCACATAATTGTAGTTCTTTATTTTTCAACTTCACTTTGTAAGGAGCTAGCTCTTTTGTTTTGTATATCAACTTGCTTGGCAAACAAGAAGAAAGATACAAAATTTGAAATACAAATCTAGCCTATCCTAAGAAATTGTCATCTTTTCTCCATAGAAAAAGTTCGAAATATCCGGACTTAATTAATAAATTAAGAAAATTATAATCATATCTCACATAATAAAAATAACAAATTTGTCCCCACTTAATTATGAATAATTCTTATATATATATGCACCTCTATCCTTTTGTATTTGATATTGTGTCTCGCCCAAAAAATTTCCTGGCTCCTACTGTGTATAGCATCGTAGTTGGTAAGAAGGCAAAGCATTATGGCACTTATAATTAGTATTTCATCATAATATCACATGCAAGACTAATGGATATATATCTTGCTCAATCATACCTCTATATATCTATCCTCGTCTTCTTGCTTTCTTGTCGCCTTCTGCAGTTAATGCATATATTGCACAAATTTGGATACCTACTAACTTGAAGCCAATTTCAAATTAACTTTCTTTTTGTGCTTTATTAAGTTTATTCTTTTTACCTGTTTATTTTGGAGGGCATAGGAACTTTCATGGATATATGGAAAAAAAAAAAGTTATCTTTTTGCAATTAAGGCATAGTATAGCAGTAAATTTATGTCTAACTATATCTTAAATTGTAAAGTTCAAGTGCCATCTCAACATTGAAAAAAAAAAAATCCGTTTCACCAACATGAATAATGATATTATATATGGAATATTTTAATTACGAGCATAATTTTTTTTTTGTTGAAACTTAACCATGAGCATCTTAGAATATATTCTTATGTATTGGCAAAGTCTTTGGATAGTTTGAAGTTCTACGATTGATTCTTGGCATTCTTATCAAGAATGTTGCACTGTTTAACTTGGTTCATACCATCAAACTAATCAGTCCAAAACATTGTAACATGTATTAGCTTTACGTTGTTTAAGTTCAAACCATTAGTTTGAACTATGGGAGCGTTTGTTTCATTATTTCATGGGTTTCGATCTCAAATTCTTATATAAGCAGGCGTTTAGGATAAAAAGTTAGAGACCTATTCTAAACCATGATTTAATCGTTTGAACTCAAAATTTCCTTTAAACTCAAGAATTCCTCTTTTTAAAGATTTTGAACTTAATTTTCAAACTACGTTTTTTGAACTTTTTATTTTAAATAAAAATGTTTAAATCACCATGTTTTGAACGTAGAGACTCTAAGTTTCTAAACACCCTGATAATCATCACTATTAAAAACTGCCTCTTTAGAATATATACGATCTTAACTCATAAAGGCAGCATTGCCTCGTTGATTTTCAGCGAAAACGAAATACATATATAATAGGTGCTTCCATCTGCTACAATATAACAGATATATACACACACACATGCATTAATGCGTTACAATCAAATTAAGGAATGATGACATAGCTACGTACTAATAAAATATGAGGAATCACATTATTCAAGGCTCTAAAACATATTAATCAACAATTAGCCACACCTCCTCCGAACCAAAACCTTAAAGCCACCACCCATGTGAGCCGTCAAGAGAGGGACGAAAACCGGTCGGTCCAAACTGACCGGCCGAATCTCAAATCGGCTCAACACAGAAGCCACCACATACTTCATTTGAGTAAAAGCCATTTCTTTCCCGAGGCACACTCTCGGACCGGCCTGAAAAACCGGAAACTTAAACGGGCTAACCGGCTTTAAAACCCGACCGGTACCACAATCCTTATCCGGTTCACAGAGCCACCGGTCCGGTCTAAACTCCAAACAATCCTTCCCCCACACCTCCTCCATCCTTCCCATTCCGTATGGGAAATACGTCACTCTGTCCCCTATCCTCACCGCCGTCCCGTCGGGCAAAACGTCGTCGTTTATGGGGTGCTTCGAGTCCCACGGCACCGGTGGGTAAAGCCTCATGGCCTCACACAAACAGGCCTTCACAAAGCTCATTCCCTGCAAAGCTTCGTAATTCAATTCATTACTATTATTTTCATCATTTTCATTATCATTATTTTTCATGACGGTCTTGAGTTCCTTAACGACGTCGTTTTCCACTCCGGGATTCTCAGAGAGAAGCCAGAAGAGCCACGTCATCGCCGCCGACGTTGTGTCACGTCCCGCCATTATGAAGCTTATCACCATGTCTCTCACCACCTCCTCCTCATGGCCCGCCATCAGGAATCTCGTCAGCAAATCTCCCCCGCACGATGATGATGATGAGCTCACCATCACTTTCCCATCATGATCATCATGATCATGATCAAGAGCTTTGCTCTTGTTCTTGATGATCTCGGCGACAGAATTGTGTATAAGTTCGATCTCTTCTCTCAGAACCTTCTCAGACCCGAACCCCAACGCGCGCTTCACCTTCCATACGAGGAAGACCGGCGCCGTCCCGCGCTTGGCGGAGATCTCGGCGGCGCGGTCAAAGGCATTGACCAGGCTTGAAAGGTCAAAACGACAGGAATCAATTCCCAGCGACACCTTGCAAACGACATCAAATGCGAACCTCCTCAGCACCTCTTGCAAGTCCAAAACTGTTTCCCTTTCGCATGCCTCCTCCAGCAATGGAAGCAGCTTCCCCTTCGTCTCATTCTCGAGCACCATGACGACGAACTCTCGCAAAGACCTGGTCAGTTACATGGCTAGAAAATTTTATCAGTTGAGAAGTTTTAAAAAAATAAAATTTTAATTATTGAGCAAGGATACAATTATAATTTTAAATAAAAATAAATAAATTTTTAAAAATTTGATTGGATATTACCTGGTGGTAAACTCATGGCTGGCGAGTTTTCGTTGAGACGACCAGAGCTCGCCGTCGACGTTGAAGATTCCGAGGCCGAGAAGGTCGCCGAGGATGTCGGTGAAGGGTTTGCCCTTGGGGAAGTTGTGGAAGTTGGTCTTGAGGACGAACTCAATGTTGGCCTGGTTGGCGGTTATGACCGTCCTCGGCGCTCCGAGGCGGTGAACGACAATGGTTTGGGAAACCGACGAGGAGAGGAGGTCGGTGTACCAGTCGAGGAGTCGGTGGCGGTTTTTGTGGAAGGAGATAAGACATTTAAGCTTGGTGTAGCCATTTGTTAGAGAGAGAAGGAGGACAAAGAGAGAGATCATGATCATCATGAAAGGAAAACACATGAAGAAAAACATTGTTATAGATGAATATTATAACCAATATATATATATATATATTTATATGTGTTATATATGTTATATATATGTATATATGAAGAGAAGTGGTGTTGAAGTGTTTGATGATGTTTGGGGTTGTGGGAGATGAGGAAGAAGAGAAGGGTGTGAGGGAGTATTTATTGTTGTGTTCGTGTGTTCTGATTGTGAGTATTAGTATATATGTGTTATTTTTTCATTTTATTTTATTTTATTCTTTGGAGAGAGTAATATGCGTGTTGATTTGTTTGTGTCTGCGTGGAGAAAATGCGGCTGTGTTCGAGGGATTTAGGGGCAAGGGAAATTAAGAAAGGACAAATTTGAAATAAAAGGTTTCCGACACGTGAATCTAGTGCGTAAAATGCTTACGGTTTACAGTGCAAGATGTCTCAAGTATAGTCCATGTCCAACTAAACGCCTTTCTATTAAAACCGCAGAGAGAGAGAGAGCGAGAGAGATTGAGAGAGAGAGTCCAACTATAACTATGTCAAACAAAAATATCCCAAAAAAAAGGAAAAGAGAAGAAAAGAAAAAGAAATTAAATACATATATAGATATATAGAGAGAGAGAGATAGTAATAAGTCCGACTTATCAATGTTATTTTTTGAATTTTTGGAGAATTGTTTGTCATGAATAATGCAGTGGAGTTAAAAAAGATAAGCTACTAAAACTATAGTACGGCACATATATATTTACACATATGTTTAGATCATCAAATTAATCATATTATTTCACATTGAAATGGAGATGAAAAAATATAAATTTAATATAATTTGATTACGGTATAAACCAACACAATATATGGACATAAAGATGAAAAAAAATTCTCCACTTCGTACAGATAAAAAGAATAATCTTGTTACAAAAAAAAAAAAGATAAAAAAGGATAATCTATGAAAGAGTTCTCCTCCTCATAAAAATATATAAAAAATAATCTTATTTGGGTTGCAAGATTTGTGATATAAAATTTCGATGCAATCTCAACTGAAAAGAACATATTCTACCACAAATATATATATATATATATATATTCTTTTTTTTTTGCCATTATTCTGATCTCTTCCCTCATCTAGGAATTATCCTCCTACTTCCACAGTGTTCCAATATTATTGTCGTTTTTGCTTTTAGTGAAACGAGTACTTCTGTGAATTAAATAGCTCTTTCAGAATAATAATTATGCTTAGCAATGTCATAGACTGATCATAAATGAGTTCCTCCATGTGTTAGAAAAGGGTTCTGGGTTATGTACTAAAGAAGTAAGATATAGCTGGAGTAAGTGATTTCAATTAATACTCAATTAATATATATATATATATATATATATGCATAATATATACATAATATATATATATATATATATATGCCTGCATTTACCATGCAGCTTAGAAAACTTGGCATGCATCATGCATGCCGATGAAAGTATGCTTGCAGACTACACGATTTTAGCAAGTTTTCAACTAAAATTTTTAACTCACAAATTCTCTCTGATCTCTCTCCCTCTCATATATATATATGTGTGTGTGTGCGTGCGTGTGTGTGTGTGTGTGTGTGTGTGTGTAGAGAGTGAGAGAGAGAGAGAGACAGAGAGACAAACATGTATATATATGGTTATTAGTTTGCTGTGCCTCGTCATTAATACTAGTACTGATCATTCATTTAAATATAGCATTACATGAAAAAAGAAAAAGAGTCTTTAGAAGAAGGAAGAAGAAAGAAATTACAAAGCAGAATATATACAATATATCTGACCAAATAATTATTTAATATTTGGGTCCTCTATTAGCAACCACATCAAATAAACTAATAAAAAAAATACGAAAGCTGCCAAAAGAAAAGAAACTAAAAAAAAAAACCCTACAAATTGCACATACTTAACGATTTAAAACCATAAAATAGTTTTATGTAAGAACTCTGAAATTATGATAAATAGATTTTTACTTTTAGAGGTCAAATATATGATGGATTTTTTGTGAAGGACTAAAAACAAATTGTACGTGTCAATATATACACACACACATTTTAATACTAGTGTTTATTAATCATTACATCAACTATACGACTTCTATACGGCGAATGAACGAGAACCAATGGTTAAAAATGCCTACTACTATATCTTGTTTTTTTTTCTCCGGCCATCCTGATCTATTGATAATTACTATGATTTTTTGTACGTCCAAATTGATCAAAATGGAGCCATCAATTGACGTCAATCGTCCATAAATTTTATCACATTGTTTAAACGTTGTGAAGTCTGCGACTCCTTTACTACATACTAACTATAAAAAGGGAAATAATAAAATAACGATGTGTACAAGCACAACGATTCGTTTGAAAAAAGGGACCATTTATGTGGTGTCTAGAAGAAGTAGAAGATGATAGAAACTGTTGATTAAAACTATTTTTATTATAGCGTATAAAAATTTTATATTATAATAATTTTTTTATTATTGTTATAATATATGAGAGTTTATATTATTTATAATTAAATTTAAGGTAAAAATTATGATTTTTATTATTATGTTAAATAAAGGTTAATTTTTTTTCTTTGAAAAAAAGGACAATTAATTAAATGTAATCGTACTTGTACGTTGGGACAGCGTCAATTGGTTGCAGGTATGGTAATCTTGCACTGTTTTCCCATGACAGCATGAAGTGATTGCAGGTACTGTAATATTGTACTCTTCACATTTTTCATGTCATTTATTTTTTAAATGAGCCCTTTGAGACTAAACAACTAGCATTTGAGGTAAACAAAAGGTGTTCGGCAATCTTAACGTAACTTATATAGTTTTAACCGTAATTAATATAAATTTTTTATATATTATATATAAAATAAAATAAACTATAATATAAAATTAATATTTTTAACTCAAATACTTATTTTTTAACTTATTTTTCAAACGACTCTATATATTAGATGTAAAAAAGTACTTATTTGAAATTTTTTGAAAAATTTTAGTAAATATTGGAGAAATTCTTTTTCAAAAGATATTTCAAAAGTTTAGAATTATGAAAGTTTCGATGAAAATTTTACAAATATTGGAGAAATTTTTGTTCACTTACACTATAGCCTGTGAAAGCTTTATATTATAGCAGTTGAAACTTTAGTATGGGATCTTAGTACTCAAACACTCTTATACACTTTCCCTTTTTTTATATTTTTATTTGGGGACTTCTCCAATGAGAGTTCCTATCGATTATGCGCATTTTTTAAACCATTACATCTTGTTAAAACTAATCACTTTTTCTGCATTTACGACCGTTGAAAGTGAGTATCTTTTTGAGTTTCTATCAAAGAATTTGTCTTTTTATTCTATAAATAAGTAAGTGAGAATGGACAATTAGCATCAAGGTAAAGAATAAAAGAAGCTTGAAATTCTGCGCATCCTCCATGTCTTTTATTAGTGATACAAATAGTTACTGAGTAAGAAAACGCCAACAAGTAAAACAATTCAAAGGATATTAAAAGAAGCTTAAAGGCGGAAGTCTTTCTTATTGGATAGTGCCAAGAACTCGTAGCATATAAGAGGACTACAAGGTTATTTGTTATGATGGTTAAAACTATTGATTAGAACTGTAAACATCATAGCACATGGGAGCTCTACAGTATAGTAACTTTTTCTTTTTACTGTAACATGTGAAAACTTTACACTGTTCCTAACTAAAAAATTTGTTAGAACCAACTTTACTAAACAAGCTATACAAATATGCCTCTTTAATCTTCTAACTAACTATAACCTAAGGAAAAAAAAAAAAAAGAGAATGGAAAAAGAGAACACATATATTCTGAGAATCAACTATTTAAAAAAACGATATATCACGTCTAACTGCTTCAACACAGAGACCCGGTGTATTAAATCACCATTCTAATGTATGCATGTGAATCCCATGAGAATTCCACATCGTAATCACCTTCACGTAAATTATGAAAAACTCTAAAAGGGACGATGTTTAAAAATTTTAAATATTCCTAAAACGCCAAGGTATATTATAAATCGTCTTAGATTTCAACAGCTCAACAACACACGTGGAGTCACTTTCAAACCAGATGTTTTCCACGACACCAAAACACTAACAATATATAGCAATAGATTTAGCAAAGAAATCTTTTGCAAAAACCAATATATATTTCGGAAATGCCGTTTTTATGTGTCAATTATATATTTTTTTTATGGTAGAATGCGTCAATCATATGTGTAAATATATGTAAATATATAATTTACACTCATATATCTATATATGCACACATTTTGCATTATTAGAATTATAAAACCAAATGATTCTCTTTGTTTTGTTTTCAGCTTTTATTTACGTACTCATTTATATGCATGTTTTAATTTTGCTGAAACAAAAGCTTTAAAGAGCACCATGCAAAAAGTTTGTCGTGTACTTCACTTCTTTTAAAACTGCAACATCGTGAATTTAGGCATTAATCATTAATCATAATTTATACATAATGTACCATACTTTTTTATTTAACATACAAGTCATTATTTTCAATATCCCGTATCTTGCTCAGTAATGCTTACATACATATATATATATATATATATATATGTATGTATAAACATAAAATCTCGCCTCTACAACTTGAATTATACTAGAAAAATTTTCAACTTATTCGGCCCTAAAAGTTTCAAAATCTAGCCGATTTTTCATAGATCAAATTCAATAAAAATATCTAGATAAACCCTTTGTCGACATCGTAGCGTGGCCACTCGATCTAACGGCCAGTTGGAAAGTTTCTCTGAAGAAAAAATAAACACGTGAAAAATGTGCAACACTTTTTTGTTCCAAATTAAAGCGGGATCTATGATTAACTTAGGAAATGATTTGCACACTTTTTCTTATAAATGGACCTACTAAAAGGGAATGTATTATTGATTATATGTTCTTTTACCTCTAGAACTATAATCTCTAAGCATGTGCTTGTGCGTGTGCAATAAATATGGATTAAAATAAATAAAAATAAAAATTCATGCCATTAAACAACTATCTATGTAAAAGTTACATGTTAAGTTTAGTCAAGAAAACTAATATCACTATTAATGAGGGGAATTTCAGAGGAAAAATTGCAATATGCCATAAATTCAAGAGCAACAATATAAAAATATTAAGAACACTAGCAAACGGCTCTGAAATTTTGGAACTATTCGGGTTTTACGTATAAAATTGTACCTGTACAACTTGTTGAATTGTAGTTCTCATTCGTCGTCGGCAAAGCACAAAAAAATGATCAAATTCATTGAACCAGTCAACTACTTTTTTTTTTTTTACAAGCTTTTGAAAATGTTGCTGTTTTCTAAATTAATACCTACTCTTCACATCAAACTAGATATTGTCCAAAAAGTTTATACATTGTAGTGCTAATCAAATGGAAGAGGATATCTACACAATATTTAACAATCACAAATAGTCAAACGGAAAAAAGTAAAAGATAATCTGGGTAAAAGTCAAAGCAAAAACTAACATGGCCTTCAAAAAGATGAAAAATTTATTTTGAATTTTTTTCTGGTCGGAAAAATGGGTAAAACTGGGGGGAAGGAAAAACATAAAGAAGGACAAATTGGAAATGTTTTATTCTTAACAAAAAAAAGTCAAAAAAAAAAAAACATATCTTAAGGAAAAGAGAAAGCAATCATTAATTGGAATATTCTTTCTCAAAGATTGTTGTCCAGCGGTGATGGGGGCACGGGCCAAGGCACCAAGCAAGGATATACATACCATGGGCGTAAATATCCACAAAATTTTGGAAATTTAACTTTGAGGTATCAAAATATCTTTCTACTGCAATATAGACTTCGACAAAATATAAAAAATATTTGTAAAAATATTGATATTGAAAAATTTGTAATATATTTTGTACAAAATTTTGGTATATATCGTGGAAATTTTAATCAAATTTCGGTAATGTCAGAAATTACAAAATTTAATAGATTTTTTCCTCTTAATTAATCTATCGGTATTTTATACTTTCACTGAATGAATATTTATCTAAAACACATTAAGAATGTTAACATCAGACGAAGATAATACTTTTCATGAGTTTACAACCAAAGAATTTGGGATCTAATTATATCAACTCCTCTAATGAGGCTTCTTATGTTTATTATCTATACAATCAGGACTTTGAAAACTATGATAGATTATGAAATTTTTAATTATCCCCATCTGAGCATACCATCATTATCTCAGGCAAACAATTGGAAGAATTTATAGTTTTTTATTCACGAAAATATAGTGGGAAAAGTCAACAAATTACATGTAACATATTCATAACTATATTCAATACTACTTAATTAACTTGTTATGACACCAATATTGTTTGAATCAAGATAGAATCTCATGCATGTTTAAGCATCATAGAACTTTCGTTTGATATTGATAAATCTAATATGTATGGAGTTTATTATGTAAATCATGTTTATTGTATTCAAAGTTAGACATATATGTGACATAAGATTTCGTAATTTTCGTAATTTTTGTGGAAATTTCTACCCATATCGATATTTCCCTCAAATTTATGTAAAACTGAAATACTGATATTTTCATCCTTGATACATGTAGAGCAATCCTATTAATGACCCGCTGTTCACAATACAGTGGGTCCTAGTTTAAAAATTACACCACATACTATTCTGAAATCTACAGTTTTGAAAATAATGGAGTTTTAACCTTAAGGGATGAAAAGGTTTTTCATAGATATATGTATAATTACATCACTATGTGTAGATAATTATAAAGTACTAATAACATAAGACAATTTTACTTTTGAGTTTATTTTTGTGATTATTAATTAGTTTGAACCAATTGGTTAAAAACATTGTAGCATGTGAAAATCATACGTTGTAGTACAGTTTTGTATAGCATTGTGAGTCTTTAACATGTGAGAGCTTTACAGTACTATAGCAGCCAAAATTTTTAGTTTGAAATAAAAATGCCAAACACACTATTATTAGAGTTTCTAATTTCAATTGTTTTCCAATTTGCCCTTGTGTTTTTAAAAAACTACAAAAAATATTTTTAAATTTAAAATATTGTTTTAATTTGATCCATTGCTTTTTAGATGAAAAATTGGATGAAATGACACAAATATCTATTAATAGTTTATGGGTGCATTAAAAAAATATAAACCCTAAGGAAAACGCAGATTTCAAAAAAATCTGAATTCTATACTTTTCAAATGTCTAAGATAATTTTCAATAACTTTTTCTCAAGAAAAAAATACTTTCAAAACAAATTTAGTCTAATTAAATTTTTTTTTTGTCTTTTTTATTTTTTTGTCCACAAAGTATACAAAGGCATGAGATTGGAACAAGTTTTTCAAATCCAAATGACACATTTTAAATTTCAAAAATAAAAATATAAATTAAATAATTAAAATTAGATATTACAATAATGCAATTAACCCAATTTTATCACATATATATATGCTATTTATCACGTATGTAATGATAAATAAGAGTATTTCTTGAGAATTAAAATAAATTCGTCATGTGTTTATCGTAAATAATATTCTACTTTCGCACATGCAATAAAAGAAGTATATCCTCACTTCGCGAACAAATGCTAACTACGTATTTGGTCAAAATTAATACATGAATAAGTTAATTTTTCAAGTCTTTTACAACCAACCATAACCTGTATTTTAAATTTTTGTATAAGATATATAACAACAATTAACTTGATTATTTTAAATCCATGTTATACAATTATAGAGTGTTTGGGAGCATTGATTCAATTGTTTGAACCAATCCATTATAACATGTAGGAGTTTTTCACTATAATTTACTTTTTCTTGACGCTATAACGTATGATAATTTTACACTATAAACATCTTATCTATATTGTATATAATAGTATTTTTCACTTCTACATTAATGAGGAATGTTCCTTAACTCGTATGTATATAGTAGGTTAAATTTTATGGCAATTTCTTTGGTGGAAACTTAGAAAAAAACCTATTAGTTGGTATCTGTTTTTTAGCTGTTAGATATATACAAAAAACCGATTTAACGGTTTGAAAATGTACACCATTTATAAGGGTTCCTATGAGCTAAGTTCTTAATTTTTATTTCTTTCTAAATAGAAAAGATGAACTGCCTACAATAACAAAGCCAAAAAAATTAGTCATAGAGACAAGGGTATGACTAAACTCATAAAGAATGATAAAATATAATTTCACATAGGCGAAATACAATACAAATTTTATAAAATTTCATATAAAAAATCAAAGAAAAAAATCAAACAAGGCTTCTTATATGGTGTTTGACATAGTGGCTAGAACCACTAGCTAAAACTGTAAATATAATAACATGTAAGAGTTTTATATTGTAGTAATTTTTTATTTTTATTGTGATATATTAAAACTTTACACCAATTTTTAATTAAAAAATTAATTAAAACTAACTAGTGTCAAAAGGTTATTATAGGAGTGCTGCTCTTCCTTGCCTGCCCAGTAATAACCTCTTCATGCAACTTCGGCTCCGTACGTCCGCAGACAAATGCCACGAGTTAAACTGACTAAAAGGTGAGCTCATGCTTGACAGTAATCTTATTACAAAAAGAAAAACAGAAATTAACTGGAAACGTTTTTTGATTTCATCTTGTCCAGATTTTGACATTTCATCAACACAAGGTATAATGAGCGTCGGTCAGTCGGCCAGTCAGTCTTATATTTTGTCTTCTTATTTGTGCGGAGCAGCCCGCACCGTCCAAAGACGGCTCATGTCATGCGCGCCCAATCACTTGTGGTCTTAACCGCTCCCACGAGTCCACGACAAAGTGCAGACGACGCATTAACGTCTAGTCATGCATATATCCCTTTCATTCATTATACATATATATATATATATATATATGTATGTTATATATATATTGGTATATGTATAACATGAGTCCTAAACTTAAGTTGGCGGCGGTAGCCGATGATGATTTTTGGTTCGACCACGTTGGGCATGTGTGATATTTGGTTAGTGTGGAGCCAGTAATTTTTTTTTTTAATAATGGGAATAATATAACTTTAATTAGTAGTTATATTCTGTCAAATATGGATAGGTACATATTTTAATTATTAAGTAAGACAATAATATAATTTTTATTGTAAATAAAGGCATAAGAAAATATTTTAGTTATATAGTCTAAAATATATTCTATCAAATATAAATAGCTATATATTTTAATTATTAAGTAAGAGAATAATATAATTTTTCTTGTAAAAAAACAGGAGGAAATATTTTAGTTATATAGTCTAAAAAAAGTTATAATTTCTCTTATAAAACACGTATACAAGGATGAAATTTTATAAAAAAATTCTAAATTTTAAAAGTTAAGGATAGGAGCATATATCCTTACTCACGGCAACGTGGCGCAGGCAGTCCACCACTTTATGTGGTGGAGAAATGAGGGATCCTCGCCTTCGTATGTAAAGATGTTTAACAAAATCAGTTCTAATAAAAACTTTTAGTTGTTATTGTATAGCTTTTAAATACTACAATGGTTAAAAAATGAAAAAGTAAACTACAAGGTGAAGCTCCATTCTTAGTTCAAATGTTTTAGTTTTAACCAACTTTCTAAATAGTCTAGTAAAACAAATGTATTGTGAAAGGAAAACGTGGCAAGAAAACAAATAATGTGATTGGTTCGGCCTTTGTAAATGGCTATGTTTCGGAGAGGAAAAATGTTTAACAACAACCAAAGTGATTGGTTTTCTTTTCTTTTTTTTTTTTTTTACATTATTTGTGACATTTTGGTGCGTTTCTTCCTCTGCATGATTGATGATCAATGTCTACTTCAAAGATTAAAAAGTGGAATTCAACTTTTACTAAAAAAGGCCATAATTGCCTTCAATTGTATGATTTATGTATGCGAAAATTGTTATGGGCTAGAGTTTTGTGTGTGTGTGTGTGTGTGTTTTTCAAAAAGAGAGCGTTGCATTTATTATAGATAACAAAGGCAATTAACAAGCAGACATGAATTTATGTAGTTTATAAAAAAAATTACATCTATTTTTAGCTATTGTAGAACTTCATCATAATTAGGAAGATTGCAACAAAATTACTCAACTTACACCTTCCGAATCCACCGTATTTATCTCAAATCCTTGAGTCCCTAATCGACTTTGTCAACATAAAATCCATTTGTATGCTAACTATGTCAAGACAATGATTAGACTCCGCACACTCGATAAAAATATATACGTAACTATAATTAGCTTGAAAGAAAATAAATGCTAAATAATGTTGTGCGCATTATATAATCATGCAACACTCCCTTACGCTGATATAGGATTAATTTAGATTTACATACAATAGGAATTTTTTTTCTTGGAATATAAATTTTGACTTATAAACTCCTATGGTTTTATATTGTATTTTTTTCGAGTAATTATGTTTAATCTATAAGATTATAACCCCGCTAATAATAATATAGTAAAACCTAGTTTAAAAAGTATATTATATGTCATATTATAGCTCACAATTTTATTAGTAGCGAGATTTCCATAGGATTCATATCTTAAACAATTGCATGATTATAATTTGATGTAACACTCAATGATATCTACGATCTCAATTGTCTAATGGACACCACTACATTAGCCGTAAGCCTGTCAATTTTCTTTCCCCGCAAACCACGCCTGAAACAATGACTAGTGGAGGAGAGTGGAGAGGACGGTTTCCAAGTCCACACAATGAAACTGGTCCCTTTTGTAAATTATGGGGGCCTATTTTCAACTTTGGGCCCGTTACAGGCCGAATGTCCCTATTTGCCGTCGTAGGTTCATAGGCGATAAGGGTTTGGACAATAGGAAGTATGACACCAGTTTTCTCAATGGATGACAAATGCTACCGACATAAAACTCTCACATTTTGGGCCACAACTTTTGAAACTGAAACATCAAGGAGACTAAAATATCCCTAAAGTGCTTAAAAGTCAGCCTTTTTTTTTTTTCATATCTATTCTTCTTCGTCCTCCTCTCTCCCGTTTCCTCTCTTTCCTTATATACTCTGCTCCTTTTTGTTTGTCCGCCGATTTGAAAAGCTACCATTGAGTTAACCTTGTAGCCGGAGTTGTCAACCGTGGTAGCTCTGGATCGGCACTCGTCTTTTTTCTTTAGAACGAACTTCCCTCGCCGCACAAAAAAGAACCCAAAGAGTCCACCACTGTGACGATGGAGATCCGTCAAGGATTCGTGAATGAGTCGCCCCTGTATGGTGGCCACTATCGAAGATCGTATTTTTTAGATTTTTTCTATTTTTTATCTGATTAATCTTTTTTATGATTTTTATTTGATTATTTTGTTCTTAGAGGGTATATTGGGTATTAAAAAATATACAATGACAATATAGCGTGATATTTTTCACAATTATAAGGTGTTTAACAGACATAATTAGAACCAATATTTTAGTTTAAAATACTATAACATATGAGAGCTTTATATAGTTGTTGATGCTTATCGAGTTCTGGCGTCGAATCAACACCACGTGCGACGGCGCACGGTATTCAGCTCTTCCTTATTCGTCTCTGTCTGATCTGGTCGACCTGCAACAAGAGGAGGGACGCTTCGGAGGCAAGAAATGGTCAATCAACAAAAAGGGGCTCTCCGATGCTCAAGGCAGGAGTTGCTCGACAGAGGTCGGTAACTAGTTAAGTGGGAAGAAGCTTACTTTTTAAAATGCAATAAATGCATCCTATTTATAGGCTACCACTTGGACCGGATGTTTAATGAGTTTTGCCTACAATCCGAGTATCACATCATGGCATGTCAGGTGGCAAGTGACAAGTGTCGTGTCCCTCCGTTGATGGATTGGCTCTCATCTGACGGTGAGTTGTTTGTCATTTGTTAGCCAATGATGGCAAGTAGCAGTCCACTTTATAGTGAGAATAATCTGACCCGAGCTGGTACTCAGTCCGAGGAGGCAGCTTGATGAGGTGCGGCTCAAGGGACCCTGAGAAACACCTTAGACATAACATCCAGTGTCATCGGGGTTAGTCATACGCTCTATGTACCTCTTGCCGAGCTGTTTGGCCGACCACCTGGAGTTTGACTCCTCGGCGGTGGTGTCGAGACCTTCAACAGTAGCCCCCTAGTTCACTTGGTCGGTGTCCGGTCGGGTGGACTATGCTAAGTGGGTGAGGTCGGCTTAAAATAGAAGATCAAGCAGCGTCCTAAAGTTGTGAGAAACGAAAAAGTGTCAGTCTACGATCGACTGCGTTGCTTATCAGGCGTAATGATAGCGCCTCTTCGTTTTCTGCACCCATATTTCCTGCCTGAAATGGCTATAAATAGGCCCCCCATTTTTCCATCATTTCCACACGCAATCGAAGTGATATTTTCTTGCTCCTGAGTTTTAGCTGTCGAGCTACAGTTAGTAACCCGAGAACTCTTTATTCCCAAGCTTCCACAACTTGGACAGGTAATTTCCCAAGGAGTACTAGAAAATGAGTAACTTGTTAAATTCCCATAACATTAATATTTCCTAGTCGAAAAGCAATCCTGAGGCCGACACGCCTTCAGTGAAAATTAACATCGAAGGCTTTTCCCTGGAGCAAGACGGAGCTGACCGGTTGGCCGAAATACTAAGGTTGACTCCCAAACTGTCCCCGAGCAGGAGTTCCTCAACCAGCTAGATGGGGAGTGCCTGGTGAGGGCATGCAGGGGCAAGGATCCTTACATCAGAGCAGCAACCGCCGGCACGTCCCAAGTTACCACCCAAGAGTGAAAGGAGGTAGAGGCCACAACTGCTGTTCCGAGCACCTCCGGTTGAGACTCTAGGGCCTCATCTCTGTTGTAGGCAGGGTAACCGTTGACCTCTCCGATGAGAAGCAAAGAGTTGAGGAGGCAGGACCGGTTGATAGGCCCCTAAAGGATGAGAGGGTTTGGGTCACTCGAGTCTGAAGAGTGACGGCTTATCGAATCACCCAGCTAGGACAGACGTCAGTAGCTGCCTATACCAGTGCCATGGTAGAATCTCAGCTAGAGGACTTGCGCGTCGAGCTTGATATCTTGGAGGACGTCGTCCTCATCGCGTCGGAGGAGAGAGACTCCCCTTTGACTCTGCTAGAGGGGTGCATTACTTTGTATGCAGAGTTCTTCAAAGCTGGCCTGCGTCTGCCTTTTCACCCTTTTCTCCGCTGGGCACTGAATGATCTAACGAGTGCCCGGCATAGCTTAACCTGAACAGTTACAGGTCGTTGATCAGGATGTACATTTTATGGAGGAACTACCGGTCTACCAAGATGCCGTGGGAGGCATTCAAGCAAGTCTACAAGATAAAGAAGCTTCTCTGAAAGTCCGGCTGGTACTATATCATCGGCTTCAAGAAGGATTTTATCCTAGGCAACCTCGACTCGGACAAACTCTAGAAGTATGAGTGGTTCTACATCGGGGGCAACTACTTAGCCCGAGCCGGTGAGGCAGTCCCTGAAGACCAGCGTGTCTCAAGAACTTTTGAGCAGGGGCACGTATGGAGCAAAAGGCAATGGCTGCCAAGCCATGTCATCAGGGCAATCGAAGACCTGTTTGAAAAACCAGAGGCGAGGAGGCAGCAGTCATTTTTGCTCAACAAGGAGATCCTCTCTCTTTATGGCTGGTTTGGGGAACCCAGCGGAATAAATCCCCCTTCAAGCTCCCGACCTGCTCGGTCTGCCGGGCAGGTGACTATTGCGAGGCCGAGCGCCGCGGACGTCCTAGGGCCAAGCACTTCTCGATCCAAGTGGCCGACGAGGGAGCCACCATCGTCCATCTCTGAGGACTCATTGAGTGGCTCCTTCAATGCGAGGCCACCTGTAGCAGACGAGGACCTTGAGGACGTGGTTCGGCTGTTAAACCTGTCTCGCCATCTCCAGGTCGGAGGTCAGCCCTGAGTTTTTTTTTTTCATGCTGACCTGGTTCTAACTTAAGAAGATTTTTGGTTGCAGATATGTCTTCCCAGCCGATCACTGCAGAAGAGAGGTACGCCCTGATGGAAGGCCTCCAGAAGTAGAAGGGCAAGGCCATGGTGGTAGGTAGGAAGCGAAAAAGGACTCCGAGGTTCGACCTTCCCTCACGGCCCGAACAACCATCCACAACAGTCCAAGAATTGTAGCCCCAACCGACGAGGACCAGGGCTTCATCGAGCGAGACTCCTCCAGTTGAGGTTCCAGACGTACCTTTTTCGGGAGACACCCCAAGAAGGTGAGAGAACTACCGCTGGCACATCCTCGATCACCTCGGGGATGTCGTTCCTCAGGAGGACTTCTTATGGAACCTCCGAAGGGAGGATTTCAATGGCTTGTCCGAGGCCGCCTTCTATTTAGCTGCTAAGGTTTGTGTTCATTCCACCCTTAGCTTCCTTTCGTTTTTATTCTTTGTCACATGCTAATAATCCCGTTTTCCTCAGACAAGTGCCTTCGTGCACATGGCTTACTCCACCGGGTTTAAGGAATTCAACATTGAGAAGGAGAGGCATAAGAAGACCTTCCTCAGCTGGAAGGGGGTTGAAAAGGAGCACGGTGAGAAAATCACTAAGCTTAATCAAATCAAGGCGTCTTTTTCTCAAGCCGAGGAAGGCAAATGAGGAAGCCGACCAGGCGAAGGCGGAGGCTGAAGAGTCGAGGAGAGCTGCTTAACTGGCAAAGGTGGAGGCCGATCTGCTCAGGGTCTAGCCAGAGGCCTCCCAGGCAAAAAATACACGCTTCTTGGAGGAGCACCCGGACAGACTTGCCCAGGCCGTGGATGAGTTCAAGGCATCACCGGAGTACGCCAACTACTACTACTTCGGAATAACTAACCTCTGGGATTATCTGATTAGGCAGCATCCGGAGGTAACGGGCTTCAACTGGTCCCTTATAGTCGAGCCCGAGCAGGAACCTCAGCAGCCAGTGGAGGAGCGGAAGTGGACGACGATGATGACGGGGATAAGCAAGGCACTGGCGGTGGCGAGAACAATGCTGGGGATGGATCCCAGGCTTAGCATGTTTCTTTTTTGCTCTTTTTTTTTTTATCCAGGCTCAAGAGGTGCCTGATTAATTGTACTTCCCCACCTTTTCTTTGTAATGAAATTTTTTTCCAAGTTCGTCACTTCTCGGATTTTATATATTTCGTATTTCATATTTTCCAAGTGCATTCATTCTTGGATAAACATTTTCAAGTTTCGGGGTGAAGAGGTCCTCGGGAACATAGTTCAACCTTTGTTTCACCGAGTTAACGTAGACTCCGAACACAGAGTCGATTAGGAAATCTGGACTAAATTGGATGCCCTTGAAAAGTGGCATTTCTGGAACTTAGTTTTCTGAACTCCTCTTTTCCAATCCCATTGCCGCCGAGCTTAATGTCTTGGCAGTTAACGAGTTAATCCGAGCCAAGTAAGACTTGAACTGCCCGAGCAGCATCTTGACCTCTTGTAAATACGCGGCCATTGAGTCTGCCCAGGCTTGAAATATTCCAATAACTTGCTGAACAATTAACATTGAGTCATTGTGGATGACAATACTGTCAAACCCCATGTCTCTGGCAATTCAAAGTCTGGCCAGGAGTGCTTCAAACTTTGCCTCGTTGTTCGAGGCCTTGAAGTCGAACCGGAGTGCATAGGTTGCCTTGTATTCGTCCAGGCTTATCAGTAATAGCCCAGCCCTCGAACCATCTATGCAGGAAGATCCGTCCACAAAAAGTTTTCATTCTGGTTCCGATGCAGCATGACTATTACTACAATTGGGGGTGTCTGGTACCTCTATGGGCGCCTTCTCAGCCAGCGGCGTGCCTTGCTCGGCATCAATAAATTCGACGGTGAAATCTGCTAAGGCTTGGGCCTTGATGACCGTCCTCGACACAAAATGTACATCGTATTAGCGAAGCTCTGCCGACCATTTGGCCATCCGACCTGATATTTCTAGGCACTGAAGAACTTGTCGGAGTGGAAACTTGGTCGGGACTCTTATAGTGTGACCTTGGAAGTAGGGTTGCAGCTTTCGAGCAGAAGTGACGAATGGGAAGGCCAACTTCTCAAGTGGTGGGTACTACTCTTCAGTACCTTAGAATGTATGGCTCGTGTAATAAACCGGCTTTTGGACTCTGTCTTCCTCTCAGACAAGAACCTAGCTTACGGCCTTTTCAGACACGGCTAGATAGACGGACAATATTTCTCTCAGCAAAGGTTTGGACAAGAGTGGGGGTGTGGCTAAATACCTTTTCAGATTCTGGAAAGCTTCCTCACACTCCCCGCTCCACTCAAACCTCCCCTTAAGTGCCTTAAAAATTGGGTAGCACTTGTCAGTAGCTTGGAAGACAAATCTGGAGAGAGCCACGATCATGCCGGTGAGTTTCTGCACTTCTTTCACGATCCGAGGTGAGTGCATGTCTATAACGGCTTGGACCTTTGCTGGGTTAACCTCAATGCCTCGTTGGTTGACCAAAAATTCGAGGAACTTGCCTGAGCTAACTCCAAACGCACATTTCGCCGGGTTGAGTTTCATCCTATATTCCTGGAGTATGTCGAAACTTGCTCGGATAGATTTAACTAACATATCATCAACATAGACCTCTATTGTTTTGCCAATCAGACGTGCGAACATCTTGTTAACTAGGCGTTGATAGGTTGCCCTAGCATTTTTTAGCCCGAAGGGCATTACCACGTAGCAGTAGAGCCCCTGGTCAGTAACAAAAGCCGTCTTCACTTGATCTTCCTCGGCCATCCTTATCTGATTATACCCGGAATAGGCGTCCATGAAGCTAAGCAGCTCATAACCGGCTGTTGCATCCACAAGTTAGTCTATCCGAGGAAGCAGAAAGCAGTTTTTCGGGTAGGCCTTTTTCAGGTCGGTGTAGTCTATGCAGACTCGCCATTTCCCGTTGGCCTTCTTGACAAGAACAACATTGGCTAGCCACTCTGGATATTTGACTTCTTGGATAAATCCGGCCTTCAAAAGCTTCTGGACCTCTTCATTTATAGCAGCGTATCTTTTCAGATTGAAAGCCCTTCTTTTTCTATATCACCAGTTTGTAGTTGAGTTGGACGTTGAGTCGGTGACATATTATGCTCGAATCAATGCCAGACATGTCCTCGTGTGACCACGTGAACACGTCCTGATACTTAGTAAGGAGCCCCTCTAAGTCGGCCTGGATCTTAGGTTGCAACTGGGATCTGAGTTAGACAGTGCGTTCGGGATGCTCGAGATCCAAGCTGAATGGCACCAGGTCTTTGACCGGGGTAGCTCTTACCTCTTCCTTAGGAAGTCGAGGTCAAGATCGGACAGCATCTTTGGCTGTAAGTCTCTAGGAAGATCTATTTCATCGACCGTGTAGATGGCCGAGACATTCGATTGTCGAGCAGACGTTGCTCTGACGGCATTGGCGTAGTAAGCCTTGGAGTCTCTTTGTGACGAGCTAATCACTCCGACTCTGTCCTCAGTTGGGAATTTCATCGCCAGGTGATACGTAGAGACTACAGCCTTAAGGGTGTTCAATGTTGGGTGGTCGATTATAATATTGTATTGGGAGGGTTTGTCGACAACTAGGAAGTCGACAAAACACGCAACTTGAGCAGCGCCCTCACCGAAGGTCACTGGCAAGCTAACCTTGCCGACTGCTCGGACACATTCACCAGTGAAGCCATAAAGTGGAGTGTGGACCAGGACCATGGTAGCATTGTTGATCTTCATTTTATCAAAGGCCTGTTTAAATAGGATGTTAGTTGAGCTGCCGTTGTCGATCAGCACTCGCCACACTATGTTGTTGGCAATGTGTAGCTCGCAAACTAAAGCGTCATTATGCGGATGAATTAACTTATCCGCCTCCTCCTTAGTAAATATGATCGGAGTGTCCTGTTGGCGATAGATCTTATTCACATGTTTGAACATATTGATGAACTCGCCCCGCTCGACCAGCCGGGCTTCTCGGACGTAAGCGCGCTGCCCACGCGAGGTGTCCCCAATGACAGGACCTCCAAAAATCGTGTGGACGATGCTTGGAGGTTCCGAGGTGTTCCCACCGTTGTTACATGGGCGACTTTGGCCATCTCGGCTTGGCGGGTCATTTCTTCCGGAGGCGGAGCTATTTGGTAAAATCCATAAACGTAAGTGCACGTTATCAATCAAGTAATAAAGTACTGAGTACTGGTATCGTCTCATAGGGACTATTGAATAATAACCTAATTAAATACTAAAATTGGATTAATCCTAAAATTTATCTAGCAAGTCAATTTAAGGTGAAATGAAACCAGGCATAATACTAAAGACTAAACTAATTTCAGAAAATAATATAGTTGAATTAAAGGAATTAAAACCAATGAGAATTAAGCGTTAAGGTATCCGATTTCACCATAATCACTAGATATTAATTTCATATAATTACGCACCCTGATTGATAATAAACATATGATGGCAGAAAATCCCAATTTGCTCACTATCATATCTCTAGGTATAGTAAGCCTACTCAGTTTATTAATCCACTATATCTCTATATGAATTTAAATAAACCTAAGTGTATTAAGATTCATGAATATTTCCGGTTTACAATGAATCTGTTAGGTCATTTTATCACCGAAAGCCACACAAAAAATATGCTATATCTCTATCCACATTTAATTTATGATTATATGTTATATGAAGCATCTACATATTCTCTCTTTTTAGATTCAAACATGCACATTAGATAATTTAAATGGTAGCTAATAATTCAAATGCATTACGAGCAATAACATACAACTCACATGAATAAAATCAATCATGATGCATAAATAAATATGAAATTTACATCATTGTGATTAGGCTACACCGTAGCCTTAACTAAGAAAATTAGAACAAAATTGAAAGAGAAACAAAAACTGAAAATTTAATTAAATTAAACATCAAGAGTTAAAAGAACAAGAAATTCTATCACCAATTTCTCACTCCTTACTCTGGACTACTTGAAAGCTCCTAAGAAGAGTCAACAATGCTCTAAAAAATAAAAACCCTAGATCCTCCATGACAATTACATCGTTGCCTATTTATACTACTCATAAGTTAACTAAATCCATTTTTTCACGTCCAGAATTCACGCTTGAGAATCACCTTCAACGCTGTGGCTCTCCTTTCTAGCGCTGCAGCGCCTTTTTTTTTCGTCAAAGCGCCACGGTGCTCCTTTTCTAGCGTCGCGGCGCTGGCTCTTTGCCAAGAACTGTTGAGCAGGCCAAACTCGGGCATCGCGGCCATGTTGTTGGGCGCCGCGACGCTTCTCCTTTGCCAAAAAGCTTCCCAGCTCGTACTTGAATTGTAAATTTTTCTCCATTTTCTTGTGCTCATGGTCCCTTTTCTTTTCTTTTCTTTTCTTTCTTTCTTCAACCTACATTAATAAAGGCAAACTTTCATGAAAAAGTTGGGTGTTTCATGTAATTTTTCTCAAGAACATAGCAATATTCACTAACTAAAAGCGGCCAAATAACTCTCTAACTAGAGTTATCAGGAGCCCGAGTTATAACTCGTTTGACAAATTCTCTCAAATGCCCTTCTCGGACCAGTCTTTCAATCTGGTCCTTCAGCTGGATACATTCGGGGGTGTTGTGTCCCATATCCTTGTGGAACTCACAGTATCTAGTTTGATCCCGCATTATTATCTTATGGCCATTGAACTTGAGCGGAGGTACCAGCAAGTTTTTTTCGCTCTCCTAAGTGAGTTCTTCGTCTATGGTCGCTACCAGGGGGTATAGCTTTGAAATTTTTTGGTTGGCGTCTTTGACTTCTTGGGTTTCTTCTCCTTCTTTGGCTTCTTATTCTGCTCGGAGTTGGGCTGTTTTGGTGCTTTCTTCTGTTTCTTATTTTTCTGTGCCATTGGGGCTAGCCTCTTCTCTACGGCTCTTCATGTATTCCGCCGCATCGGCGCAACTCTAGGCGTAGCCGAGCATTTGTGAAAACGTACTCAACTGCTTGAAGGCCAAGGACCAACTTAGTTTTTTGTCTCAGAGAACCCTCACAAAAATGTGCTTGAGGGTCTCATCTTCAACGTGTTTGACCTTGAGAGCTGCTCAGGTAAACCTATTGATATAGTCTCGGACGTTGCCGTCCCCTTGCTTGACGACATAAAATACATGATTTCCTTTCTCCTCGTCTTCGTAGTGGAGAAGGCTGTTGAGAAGGCCTCGGCGAGTTGCTGGAAAGAAGTAATGAATGTTGGCTCAAGATGCCTAAACCATTGCCGAGCTGGGCCAGTGAGCGTCAATGAAAAGGCCTTACACATTGTAGCGTCACTGGCATTTTGAAGGAGCATGTGTCCTCGAAACAACTCAACATGCTCGTCTGCATCTGTGGTCTCATAGTAGGCCTTACTTTGTGGGACCTTGAATTTAGGTGGTATGGGGGCTCGCATTATTATGTCTGGGATCGACGAATCCAGGGCACCTATGCCATCCGGGACAAAACGGTTGTTGCGAATCTCGTTGATTTGGCATTGTAGTTTCTGAAACCGATGACTGTTCGTATCCTTTGGCACTTCGACCCTATAAGGTGCTCCAACCTCCAAGCGGTCACCTGCTCCGAGTTGGCAACCTTGGTGTACTTCTGCTTGGCGCCCAAGCCGGTCAAATACTGATGCTCGAGAGCCTTGCGATGATGGAACCTGCGCTCCTTACGGTCTAAGTCGACCTTCCTGGACGAGTCTGTTGTTGGCCAAGACACCGTGTGTGGAGCCTCTAGAGCACTCGGAATCAGCTTCTTCATGGTCGACAACATCCCGCCCTGCTCGACCTCCGGCCTGGTCAACCGAGGCTAGAGGTAGGAGGCCAGGTGCTGCCTAATGTTGAGCTTACTGCGCGAGTTGCTGTGTGGGTATCCGGATAACATTGGTGAGTTCCCGGATTGGATCTTGGACGACCAGGTCCGGTGCCTATTCAGCCCTAGTCGTGCTTCCTTGTGCCCTGGATCAAGACCTCATAGCTCGGGGACGGCCCCTAGGCCCAGCAGGGTTCTAATGTCGGTTTCGTGCATCTCTCGACCCCTTCTGTCGAGCGGCATCATCTGGACTAGTTGTGGCTGGTGTCTTTGAGTAAAAGGTGCGGGGCCCTCCTTCTAGTGTCAAAATGTTGATGCTTACTGAGTTCCGACGTCGGATCAACACCTCATGCGACGGTGCACAATGTTCAACTCTTCCCTATTCGTCTCTGCCTAATCTGGTCGACCTGCAATAAGAGGATAGATACTTCGGAGGCAAGAAATAGTCAATCAACAGAAAGGGGCTCTCTGATGCTTAAGGCAGGGGTTGCTCGACAAAGGTTGGTAACTAGTTAAGTGGGAAAAAGCTTACTTTCTAGAATGCGATAAATACATCCTATTTATAGGCTACCACTTGGACCGGATGTTTGATGGGTTTTTTCCACAATCTGAGTGTCACATCATGGCATGTCAGGTGGCAAGTGACAAGTGTCGCGTCCCTCCGTCGATGGATTGGCTCCCATCTGACGGTGAGTTGTTTGCCATTTGTTAGCCAGTGATGGCAAGTAGCAGTCCACTTTAGAGTGAGAATAGTCCGACCTGAGCTGATACTCAGTCCGAGAAGGCAGCCTGATGAGGTGTGGCCCGGGGGACCCTAAGAAGCACCTCAGACATGACATCCAGTGTCATCAGGGTCAGTCATAGGCTCCACGTACCTCTTACCGAGCTGTTTAGCCGACCACCTGGAGTTTGGCTCCTTAGCAGTGGTGCCAAGCTCACCCTTAACAACAGTAGTAATTTTTTACTTTTTACTATAGCATGTGAGAGTTTTATACTATTTACTTACTAAAAAGTTAGTTCTAATCATACTTATCAAATACCCTATAATTTTTTTAGTGACATAAATCAATTCAAACTTTTTTTTTTATGGCATAAGATTCCCTATGTGGACAACATTCATTATTGAGCCATTATTGAAGCCATCTGAGGCGTGCAAGAAAGCGAGCAAATTTAAAAATGGTTTCACACGACGAGTTAAAACCCCGTTTGAAAACAAAAAGTAGGCCCCATCATGGGGCCTCTTTTTGTTTCTGATGGGATTAAAATCCTGTCGGGACAAATAAAGGTTCTTGTGTAAATTAGTCCATATTTACAAGGTAGATTTAAAAGTTAGCGTTAAATTTGTATCCGATTTTATCTAAAAGTGAAGAGTTTGAATCCTTTACCTTCAAGTTAAAAAAAAAAAACGAATTTATTTAGTGGGAAGTAAAAAAGATATTTAATGGTAGGTATATATATTTTGTATGATGTTTGGCAAGTATAATTAGAACCGTTGTTGTAGTTCAAAACACTATAGCATATGAAAGCTTTACACTGTAACAACTTTTGTTTTTTACCTTAGCATATAAGAGCTTTATACAATTTGATAACCACAACCATAATTGCCAAACACCCTATAGTCTTAAATTTGTAGAAAAAATTAATGGTTTCTAAACGTGCACTATCGGCGGCTAATTGGAGTCTACACGAGGGTCCCCATGTTTAAATTACTCTTTAAAAGTGTACTCCTGTAGTTCTTGAGAAAGGTTTTTACCTGTGGATACTTGGCTTGCACTTATTTTTCTTTTTTTTTTTTTTTTTTGGGTAATGGCACCCTCATTTACCCTTTTTTTTAAAAGGATTGTTTTTTATTAAGAGAACATAAGGTTTAATACATCGAACTTAACTAGTGGTGGAACAAATTCCTACCACACCATATCATCTTCTAGTCTAAGACCATAATTAACTAAACCATGGGCAGTATAATTAGCAGTTCTTGGTACATGGTTGACTATATAGACAGGGAAAAAAAAGAAAAAAATTTTAATGTCGGATGCAAGATTTCCAAACACAGAATAATGGTGGAATTGGAATGAAGGGCCTGTATAATTCATAAGGGATGAATCTCAATAAATTTCAGTTGCCAACCAACATTTGTACCCCAAATGACACCCTGACTTGAAGCAATAGCTTCGACACTCACTGTTACTTTGACAAATAGACGTTCTTTCTTGTTTGTAGGCCTAATTCATTTGTTCATTTTCAACTCATTCACCCAATTCATTTCCTATCCTCTCACTTCTCAGCTCTTCTCTAACCATCCGTTTGACAAGCCAATTCGAATCAATAACAATATAAAGTCCCACATGCTACATTGTAAAAAAAAAAAAAAAAAACTCTTACAATATAAAGCTCTCACATGTTACAATTTTTAAAAAGACGCTTAGGGTGAGCCAGTTATAGGAGTTTAGATTACTGAGATACAATGATTCTTGCATGGGGTTTGGCGTAAATTTAGAAAAATATTTGCAAATGGAATGACCATTTGACAGATGGAAAAATTATTATATGATAAAAAAGACTTTTCTGAGTGTTCTTGTTTCACTAAACCCATAGCCTAATGGTAACACTACATCCAACTCTATCACAAGGTGTAGAGTTCAGATTTCTAGCCTCTAAGTTAAAAAAAAATAGAAATAGCATAAACAATCATCTAATTTGCTCATTTCACCCGAACCAAACGTATCGAGTATCCATTTGAAATGGCTTTCTAGAAACAATTTCTAATAAAACAAAATCAAGTTGTTTCTTAGGCTCCGCCTGAAAGGATAGATGGAGAGAGTTGGAAAGATGAAAAATATAAAAGATCAAAGGAATAGTCATAATCCTTTATATTGTTTGGTAAGAAGGAATAGTTAACAAAAAGCGTTACAGTTATTCGTCTAATTACTAAATTGTGCATTATTTGTCAATAAATATTTGTCAATAATTTCTTGAGGACAAAAAGTTCTTTAACTTATTATATTTAGGTGAATTGGTTGAATACTTTTATTAACAAAAGTATCCAAATTGGTATACCGAGAAAAAGGCTCTCCCTTCATAGCTCCTCTCCCCCTCTCCTCACTCCTACCAACAAGACATTCACCCTCTCCAACAATACATTCACCCTCTCGCTCCCTCTATCTCCCTCCACCCCTCTCCCTCCCTCCATCTCTCCACCCTGCCAGACATAGAGTTAATATTTCGCAAAAGTTTATTCATATGAGTATTGTGCTTCAATCAATCAAGTTGAACTCGGTCGGAGCCAAGAACATGCATTGAAGTTCAGAGCAACGCCAGTGTATGATAGAAAAAGCAACCCCAAAAAAACTCCTAATTTAACAAAATTATACAAAATAAAATTTCCAGTCTTCAAACAACCTCATTTTACGCTAAGATAACCACCGGTTCCTGTGTAAACCATTTCTACGCTACATCAAAACAAAGAAAATCAACAACTGCTCTCCTTGATGAGTATGAAAGCAGAGAGTAGATATGATAAAACCATCCTCTAACCTCTTTACCAGCTCCTTCCCCAGTCCCGTCTTCTGCATTATGCTCAACCACTAGTGCCTTTTAGCCTTGCAATCAGCTCTTCCTGTGGAGGAAGCACAACACTTCACCGTCAACGTATGCATACGTAAAAGATAGAAAGAGATGGAATAAGCCAACAAACCAATTCTTACTTCATAAACAGCTAACAGTGGAACCTATTTGTTACCAGACGGTTCTCAGTGGATGAAAATGGCTAAAACTAAATTGTCTTAACACTTGCCTTCTTTCCCTTTAGAGAAAGACCTTTAGCTTTCAGCAATGCACGGAGCCTTTCTACTGTTAGACGTTGGTAGTCCCTGTTTGATGCTTGACTGCTTGATCCTGTTCCGTCTTAACAAAGCCATTACAAAAGCAAAGACAACAATTATTTGCGTTAAAAGGAATTCAGTCGCATAGATCAGGTCCACAAAAAATAAATTGCTCAAAACAGGAAAATTAGATGTCAGGGATATGGAACAGCCCAATCATTCTACTTAGCATTACCAAAAAATGTCTACCATTTCAATGTTATAATGATATAAAACATGTAACCTCGACACAAATTAGTGAAATCAAATCTAGTGATCCATAATGTACCTCTCAAATATAGAAGAAAAAATTACTTAAGATTATCATTTTGTAGGCGCTACAAACTTGCCAATACTGAAATATCAGAAAGCCGATGAGTCATAGACTTTACAAGAAAATTTCCAATATGCGACGTCTAACATACTGGTTACAAAAAAAGAGCTACCAAAACTACCTTGTCGAGAATTACTCTGACTATTGGCTCTCTTAGTTGAAGCCCTGCTATCCAGAACTCTTTCTGCCATCCTGCAAAACATGAATAATAGTTTAATGGTTGAGACAGCACGCAAGATGCAAATGCAAACAAACACAATAAACGATGCATACAGAGTAACCAGATATTAGATGCCATTGTACAGCAGTAGCAATAACTAGAATTCGAGCCACCAACCAAGCAAATATATGAGTAACAAGTAATTGATTCTATCATTGGTAGGACATGTTAGCCCTATAGACAACCAAGCTCTCTTTCTAAGCCTTAAAATAGTTAGTAGTAAAGGAGGATGGTGTATGAAATGCAAAAAAGTAAAAAATAATTCCAAGCTGTAACGCAGCATACCCAACTTAAAGCATCAGTGATACCTCTTTTTAGAACTTTCAGTTGCACCAGCACCTTTCACATCCTTCGAACTGGAATCACCCTTATTGTTCCTAAGCGTTAGTGATCTAATCAATATGTTCTGTTGATTTGTCATTATTTGTTGACCCTCTGAATGTGTACAAAAAAAGTGGTCAGCAAGAAATCCTTAATGGTAACAAATTCCTAATCCAAATCAAATCCAATGTTTTAGCATGCATCCAGGATGAAAAGAAAAAAAGAATTATATGTTTCAAATTTAAACCTAGTGAACAATGAAGCCACCATTTTTGTAACTTGATACTCAATTTCTTGTATTAAAGAAATGGGTTTGAAATGTACACTTTCCTGGAAAAAAGAATGATTTACAAAAATCCTCAACGTTTTTTTCAAAAATAAATAAATAAATCAACTTTCAAACATTCAGAAATAGGAGAGGTAAAAAGATGCAAACACAAAATGAAATATATGTAGGTTGAATTACCAATAAGTTGGATGTTTATTTATCAAAATTGAATTCTTTTCAATACAGATAGTTTTCATTGAACATCAAGAACCTTACTCACGACAACTTGAGATTAAAGTCATTTGTTAGCCCTCAATTTTTTAACCCTTTACTAGTATAATGTGCTTTTTGCCGCTAAAGATCTCTGTAACAGATTCATACAAAAGTGTCACATCTCAGCTGGAATAAAGAAGAAAAAGTAGAGCAACTTTGCATTTTTTCCCGACACAGTTCATGTTAAATTATATTCTCACTCCAAAAAAGAGAGAAGAAAAAGATAAGCAACTTTCCATTTTTTCCCAGCACATTTCATGTTGCATTATATCTTATATAGAGGAATACTACAAACTCTAAATCATTAAAGTACAGCACAAATACTTAACAAGCCAAGAATGAAATTTAAGCAAGAAGGAATCCTGGGGAGATGTGACATGGATACAAATGAAAACTAACTCAATATGTACTAAAGGAAATATTATAAACTTGAAGTCATTAAAACACAGCACAAATACTTAACAAGCCAAGCATTCTATTAAAGGAAGAAGAAAACCTGGAGGAGTTGTGTCATTGACACAAATATAAACTCGCATCCCACCCTGCACAAAGTTTTCATCATATAAACAAGTTCAACGCGGGATGAAATAATTAAAACAAAATAATCCTGTTTCTTTTCCTTAAAGAAAGGTAGCAAGTGCATTATTGTTACAAATAATGGATAAATAAAATTTAAGAATTCAAACACGAAAATCAGAAACATCTCACACTGGGGGCAGCCTAAAAGCACTAGTAGATCACAGAAGTTTAAGGTAAAGATGCTGATTTTCAGTCAAGAAATTAGATAAAATAAAAATAAAAATAAAATCTTCTAAGCTTCAAAGACCAAGAGACCTAGATTGTCAGTCCCAATATGAAAATACATAATACTGAAATATCAATTCCAACAAAAACAAGTGATTTAGACTAGATCAATTAACAGAAAATCTTTTCCCTGCAAAATAGCACCCAGAAACAGTTATTGACACTATAATCAAGTTATTCTTATCACTGTGATATTATGAACGTCGCGCTACAATGAGCCTATCATATAATCACTCCATTGATCCACCAAATTTTGTTCTTTCAAATAAAAGTGTAAAACCCAAGTATTAATTCCCAAGTAAAAACCATATTCTAGGTTAAAAAAAAACATATATATAAACAAAAATTAATCATTATCGCTCGTTAACACTTAATGACACAAAGATTGCTTGCAAATCCTGATCACAGAAACAAGAAACTCAATTAACTTAAAAAAAAAAAAAAACTCTTTAGTTACTGAATGTGTACTAAAACTATGCACTTTCTAATCTCCTCGCAAATACAAGAGAAAAGAAACAGTGAATTAAATCGTCAAAAAAAAAAGTGAAGGGACGAAGAGATCACCGGATTGGAGGAGAGAACGGTGGAGGAGAAGAGGCCACGGGAGGGTAGGTTGGAGAGGAACTTGGAAGCGCCATTGTTGGGCGATCGATTCGAATCGGACGGCGGAGAAGACGAGCCCTCCATGAAGAACCGTGGGCTCAGTAACAGAGAAGAGGAACTCTGAGAAAGAAAATTCAAAGAAAAGAAGAGAAGAGAAAGGAAAAATGAAAGAAAGTGGTGGCGGGCTCTGTGACTGGAAGGGTCGCGCCTATTTTCACGGCCCTAAGCACCCACGCTTCTTCCGTTTGGCTGATGAGAATATTCTTTTCTTTTTTTTTCTTGAAGGAAACATAAAATAAAAAAAAATATTCCTAAAAAATATAAATATATAAATATATAAATGTGATGTTTTGTTTTAAAATTTCCGTTTAAACTTGTCTAGTTTTGTTATAGTGTTTTTTTCTCGTATGATTTAAATTGTTGTATAGTTTTGTTGGTTTAAACTAACAGTTTAAACCAATAATTTAAATACCTATAGTATCTTAAAAAAAATTTACTCAAATCCTATCAACAGCTAGCTTTGTATAAAAAAAAAAAAAGTCTCATAAATACCATTATAATTATAATTATTGTGTACAATATAAAAATTATTACAATATCTCCAATTCAATGTGAAATTAATGTGTTAGTGTCAAAATTTAGTATGTGGGCAAAAAAATCACTCTAATTATAAGTACAACATCTGTTTTAGAGCAAACATGAAGGTAGGATTAATTACACAATTATATCTTCTACAATTTTTCAATTTGTCTTTCTATTTTTGTATACAAAGAGGTACACTTGATGATAAATTTACAAAATATAATATTAGAATTAACATATGTATTGAAAATGGTCTAATGCAAATACTATTGTCAACGTTATATCATATTTGACCTTTGGGAAAATGATATATTTTTATATGTTAGTTTGATTTGTGTTTATATGCATAACATTATTTCAAATGTTATTTACCAAAATCATTAATTCATTAGTAGTGGATCCATTTCTATATCAATAGCAAAAGGCGTACGTAGAAGATAACAGCACCTATCAGGGGCAAAAACGTGAGTTTTGAAAGATATAAAAGTAAAATTTTAATATGAAAATAATTGAAAAATCCTAATGGTTGTGACAGGGCAAGTAGAACTAATAACAATAATATTGAAAAAAATTAGCATATATGACCAAATTATTGTTATAAAATTTAAGAAAATTGTATCAAAGAGCATACTTTTTAAACTTGACGTAAATAAATAGCGCACCTTTAAAAATTAAAATATACAACATTTTTGTACTTTGTGTTACTTTTAAACACTGACATTTCTAATTTTACCCTTATCTTTTTCATCTTATCCAAAGAACCTTGAATCCACTTTCTCTATCTTCTCCCTTCTCTCTCCTCCTATTCTCTCCAACTCCAGCGACAACTTTGGTGACGTTGTTGTCCCTAAGTGACTCCAGTAACCTCTCCCATCGTGACTCCGGTGAAGGCACCAACATGGCTACATCTAGCGTGATTCCTGTGACGACTCGCCTTTTCAACCATCACTAAACTTTCTTTAAACATCGTTCTTGATACAGTAATCTTACTTACTTAGTAAGAAAATACTGAATTACAAATTTTTTTTTCTTAAACATTTAACATTCTTTAAAACATAATTAAAACCTTTGCGATCTTTGTCGTCATTCCAGTTGAGACCTCGCTCAACATTTGCCTTTAAAATCATTTCAAATTATTTCTTAAAACTACTAAGAAACATTTACTAAATCATAGCTTAAAACATCACTTCATAATTTTATTACACAATTCATATAATGTATCTAAAAACCTTTGAAAACATTTCTTAAAAACTCTGATTTCTTTAAAAACCTTGAAAACACTACATTAAATAGTGTAAAACCTTTTCTTTACGTCGCAGAAGCAAACTGTAGTGGTATCCATTCCCACATCTTCACATCTGCCCTCCCACAGCACCTAGCTCTTCTAACGGTTCCTACTAGTTACCCATATGGCTACCTACAGCATGAAAAACTTTTTATGAGCTTACATTCAGTAAGTTTAAACATAAACTCACAAAGCGTTTAAACATACTTTAAAACTTTTCTCATAAAAACCTTTTTCTTAAAACATTCCTCATAAACGTTTTTCATAAAACGTTTCTAAAACGTTTCTCATAAATATTTTTCATAAAACATTTATAAAACGTTTTTCATAAATGTTTCCTTATACGTCTTTCATAACACATTGTTTATAAACCTTTCTTGAAAACATAAAAATGTTTTCTATAAACATTTATCATAAAATATTCCTCAGAATGTTTTTCATAACATACAAATGTTTTTTATAAACATTCAACATAAAACTTTTCTCAATATATTTTTCATAGGCATTTAACATACAACTTTGTAATAGGGAATACAAGCAAATTCATAATGCATGATTCCAATTATGCTCAATTATATACCTTCAATTATGAGCATTTTATGAAACACTCCCTTCTTACTTGAACTTACTATTTTCATTTCTTACCTCTCCTTATCTTGCTTTCACTTTCTTTACCTTACTTTAGTGTTCGTACCAACTCATTAATCATGAGATCATATACATGATGCTTCCCTTGCAGAAGACTTATGACCATCGATCACGTGGTCAAGTACCTCACACCATGGAGGTCAACCTTTAACTTTACTTTCATTACCTCATAACACAGAGGCTGGTACGACACTTTCCTATTATCTTTACATTACCCTCTTATTATCTGCTGTGAGCATATCAAATGCAATCACATCATATGCAAACATACTTGCAACTCATAGCTTGTACCGTGAAATCTATGGCATAATAGATGTAACTTATTGCATAATAAATGCATTATAAAATACACACATAGTTTGCAAACCATAACTTGTATTATGAAACTTATTGTATACATAGGCAACTTATTGCATACAAATAAATGCACCATAAAATTCATAACTTAAACTATAAAATATTATGCATTGTCAAAATGCAAAACATACTTTAAAATATTTTGAAAATCATAACTTGTACTTTTAAACACGTTATGCACATCAATAAGCAATAACTTTAAATATAACAATTGCAAACTCATTGCAACTCTTGTTTCAAACTTCAAAACCATTTGCATAATAAATGCAAATATACTTTAAAATTAACTTGCAAAGCAATTGCAAACACATTTGCAAACATATAAATAAGTATTTGAAAATCTTTTACTTCATGCTGTAGGTGAGGTTTGAACTTACTCGTACTATACTCTAGCGTTCTCTATTCCTTTCCTGTCTCGTTCCTTTTCCTTTCGTTGGTCAGCTTTTGTGTCCTGATCAAACGACAGCCGACTCATTAATTAACTTTCTGTATTATCAATCCACTCTATTGATAATAAAACATATGCATTAACCATTCTTTCCTCTTTTCATAATTCGGTGTACTCTTCCCTTTCCTTAATTTTGTAACCTACTAGGTTACCTCTCGTTTACTTAACATATTACGAAACATTTTTCGTCTAAGATCGTTATGCTAAATCAAAGTGTTCGGCTCCGTTTTAGCCATTTTCATAAAGATGATAATTTTACCCTTGGTGGGTTTTTCGTCCATTTCGTGACTTAATCAAACTCATTACTTAACTTTAACATCCCCTTACATACATAATATGGAAAATTATCACTAAGAAACGTTTTTCGACATCGGGCGTTTCGGGCCCATTTTGGCCTTTTTTATAAAATGACCATTTTGCCCTTTCGTGTCATTTTCCTTCATTCTTTCCTTAACTAAACTTTAGATCCTTAAAACAATGCATTTTAATACAGTTCATACTGTAGGTGAGATTGCTACTTACTTGGACTCCGAGCTAAGCGGGTTCGGTTGTACCTCGCTGTATCCACAGTATGTGAAGCATCCTCTGCAGTGCTTCTCGAGCTACCATAAATGGCTAGGAGTGCTTCCTGGAGATCATACATTCTTTAACATGTCATTCTGGACTCAGATAATGCAATTTGAATCGCCTCGATCTGCGTACAGTCGGTACCAAACGATTTTCACCGGAGTGAAATTAGCTTAAATGGAGGTCACCGTTGTGTTCAGAGCATCGAAACAAGTTAGGAGAAGGTCTTGGATCGTCGATCGGAGGTCCGGATCGTAAAATCCCAAAACAGCTTTTGACCGACCGTTGACCACGGTTGACCGGCGTCAAACGGCCCCGTTGATAGCTGGGCTTGAGCCTACCCCCCCTAAATCAACCCTCCTGAGTCCATTGGTGGGGTCAATTCCTTCCAATTCGGCCTCCATCTACACGAATCGAAGGCAACAATTCTCGGCCACATAGGCGGCTCCGATCTGCCATTTTCGACGGAGATGCCGTGAAATTGGGTTAGGGGAAACGTTCCGCGTGACCCTCTGAGCAATTCCTCCATGGTGGGGTTGCTCAACACCACCTAGAACGACGGTCCTGAGGCTCCCACGGCAGCTCTAGGTGGCGGATATGGTTCTCCGTCAATCCGTGGCTGTTCGTGCAATTGAGGTGTCCAACACCTTGCCCTTGCACCTCTGAGCGTGATTATGCCCTCAATTGGGCTCAATTCGGCCTGCAATGGCAAACCCGATCTCACCCACGGCGGCGGCGGTGGGCGTTGGTCATTCTCCGGCCGGCAGATGTGCTAACGTGCAATTAATGTGGGGCTTTTACTGGCCAGCCCCCTCTGGTCATTTTGGCATCGGCGGTGTGCCTCACCACTGCCGGAGACAGCGGCTCCGACGAGGGTGCCACGACGACGACAGGGGTGGTCCGTCGAGGCCTTTCAAGCTAAAATCGAGCTGGAAATTTGGTACCATCATGCTCCTCTCTTCAAGCTGAGTCCATGGACATCAAAATCACGTCGATTGGTGGTCGGACGGAGGAGAAATCAGCTCGGGAAAATTTGGGTCTCACCGTCACTTTGGGCGGCGCGTGAGCCCTCCTCCGGCGGCCTTTTGGGCTGTTCGGCATACCGTTGAGCTCAGCTCGTCGAGAGCTTTCTAATGGTGTAGGAGGTGTCAAAAACGGAGCTCGAATTCTCAAACTGATTTTTGAGGATAGAGAGAGAAAGAAGAGAGAGAGAGCTGATAATCATTCAAATTTTCCTTCTTTTTTTTCCTTTTTCTCTCTCTTTGCTTTTATGCAAATTTTGTGGTCTACGCAGTCTAATTCTGTACTACGTGACCTTAAACAGTCTAATTCTTACACTGCATTACTTTTACAGTGTAATTTTCATTCTGCATAATTTCATCAGTGCATTTTCCTTACACTATATTATTCCAATACCCATATAATTTTCATGTTATTATACAATATTTTTCCTTAAATCATGTTTTTCTTCTTAATATAATCCTTAATTTAATGCATTTTCAATGCATTAAAATTTCAGGTTGTTACAATTTCGGCACTCCTCCTTGCACGACTTCGACGAAGTCTCCTGCATATGACGACGGTGTGGCTATGGTGAGCACACAGTGACGACGTCAACACTTTTTGGACGACATGGTGGCGGTGGCCAACGCCCCAATGATAGCTCCTTCACGATTGCACCTCGTGTGATACCAATTGTGACACCCAAGCATTTTTAATACATTAAAAATGCAATAACTTAAAGATTAAGTTAAGCAGAAATATGTGTAACAATGATTATTGTTTAATCCAATTTTTAATGATAAACTTTATAAAAGCAAAAACGAGATTTTTAAGGGTAAAAATCATGCCATGATTTTAAAAAAGAAATGAATGATATGAAAAACAAGTTAGAAAGCCTAATTGTTGCAAAATATGTTACAAAAAATGTTAAAACAAAAATATAGTTTAAGAAAAGTACTATATAATCATATAAAAAATTATATAATATTAGAATAATGCAGTGTAAGGAAGTACACTGAAAAAGTTATATAGTATGAAAATTACATTGCAAAATTAATGTTGTGTAGGAATTAGATTGTTTAAGGTTAAGCAATATAGAAATAGGACTGTTTAAAGTTAAAGCAATATAGGAATAATATTGTTTGGAAGACATGAATGAGTCAGAAATACTGCGTAAGCTCATAACAGTATAGAAAATATACTGACAATATAAGAAAATACTATCGGTATAAATTTAAATTGTACAAAGTTAAATAATATTAGAATTATATTATGTGATTGATGAAAATAAGTAGGGGAGGTTGTGGGATCTCATAAATTGTATGAAAAATAATATCGACTGTCAGTATAAATTTAAACTATGTAAAAGGTCTTTGTGGACCCATCATGGACACCAAAATGAATGAAAATTTGACACCAAACCCCTTGAGTGGCCCAATTATACATTGCCAAGTTAAGCCACCTTTTTTTTTATATCACAAATGATGTTAGTGATGACTCATGATTATGAGTCATCAAAGTTTATAAAAATCAAGTCTTATTCACTTGATTAAGGAACCAAAGTGTTCCATGTTTGTTCTCCATAAAAAACTTCCCCTTTAGGCATTTTTCTCTCAGAAATTTTGATGATTTCCAAGCCTTTAAATCATGTTTGAAGTTGGTGTGGATAAGGCATAATTGTTGTATTGTGATAACACTACAGCGATAGCTAATGCTAAGGAACCAATATTTCACAAGAAGAGTAAGCATATTGATTAGAAGTATCATGACGATAGCTAATGCTAAAGAACTAAGATTTCACAAAAAGGGTAAGCATATTGATTGGAAGTATCATGTGATAAAGGACTTCGTAGAGGCAAGACATGTTACTATATGCAAAATTGTATCCGAGGACAATTTAGCTAATCTATTTACGAAGACACTAACTGCGAGAGTTTTCGAGAGGCATATGAAAGCTATAAGGATGTGAAATTTATCATATTTACTCACCTAGTGCAAGTGGGAGATTGTTAGACATGTATGCCCTAAGGAGTCAAAATGTAATACATTTTTGGAGATATTTTTATCAATAAAGAATTTATTTATTATTCATATACCAAATTGTTGTCCTCTTTACGTTCATATTTGTTAAATATATGATAAGCAAACAAAAGTCTAAGACTGTCGGTCTAAACCTTTGAAATCAAGCATATGATGGACAAATTATGCAAAAGATATGATTCTATAGGTGACGGTTTAAATCATAAGATCCATAATTGATGGAATAAAGTTAGGCGCTTTATTCATGCAAAGATTGTTATGTTGTCTATATCTCCAACGGAAGATAGTTTGTCTTAACCATCAGAGGAGGACTCCGCGAATAGAAACATTAATGCATTGTCATAGGTGACAATGCATTGGATCGGGACATAAAGTGTAATTGATTTGAATTAACAATTTTATCTCGACAAATCAATTCACTTTAGAAAATCATATATATTATATCTTAATCTTGAGATGAATAGTGGGCCCATTGTCTTGACTTATATCTTTTGATATACTAAAGGGTGACATTCATATTTTTTGATGGTACGCATACTGGTACGTTGGAGACATAACTCTTGATAGCATAGACTTGTTATTCATAGATACAGAATCTCCTCTTTAAGAGTCGATGTATGCTCTTATATGCGTTATCCTGTAATTAGAAAACTAGAGTGCTCAACCATTTAGATACATAGGTGTAGCAAATGGCATACTATCTTTAGATGGTAAGTTTTTCGATAATTAGATAACGGAATGTAAGAGAAAAATAATTAGGAAGGTAAGACAGAATTTATCCGTAATTTGATTATAGATAATCCTATAGGGATACGACAAATTATGATATGTCATGGAGACTTAGTTATTCGAGCTTTATAATTCTATATAATTCGAGAGTGCAGCTCTAAGCTTTTAATGCAATAGCGTTAGAGTTGATAATTATGAAATGTATATTTGAGATATTATGTTTCATAATTATCAGGAGTTAAAACTATATAGGTTCATCAGATCTCATTTGCTAGCTCATAATAAATTCTGTAACGATACAGCGTGCTTTTCCAATAAATTGGCGACTTATGTTAAATAATTCGATTAGCTAAAATTCAATAGGATCAAATAATTCATGTCTGTCTATCGGTTGAAATAATTTTGTAAAAAATTAATTCAAGATAAACTTGTTAAATTATCAGGAATATTTATTTTCTAGAGATTATCTAGATATTGTTGTTCTAATCAGATAATTTTTCTATTGGATTATTTGAATTAAAACTGAGGCTTTATCCAAAGAATCGCAGGTGGAAAATAAAAGATTTGCAAGAATCATTTATCGTAAGTTCGGCAAGCTGGTCTTCAAGATCGGCTTACCGATGGAGTAAGTTCAGCAGGCGGATCTGCCAATTTGACATGCCGATCGAACGACAATCTAATCACACATTTTTATACAATTTTATTAGATATTGTTTTAGATTCAAATTTTTGAGGTCTTATCTGATAAGGACTAACCCCTGAGCCCAACTTCTATAAATAGGGAGTGAGCCTCATAAGTTGTTTAGCTTAATTGAGAAATCAAGAGTGAGTACTCTATACTGTGAGTCTCTAAAACTCCCCTAAGAGCTATTGTTCACAAATCACGAACCTTTGTTTTGGGTTTTCTCAATTGGTTGGAAAGAGAGTCACCGGGGAAGAGCTATACGTTGTGCGCCTATACGCACTCTAATCGTAGATAGAGAATAGCAAAGAAGACCAGTTGGTTGAGGCTCTTCTAAAACGTTCTTCTTTTCACGGATTACGGGAGCTTTTCAGCAAACAAAGTTAGTAAGATCTAGTTAATTTATGTATATAGCGTGTCAAACTTGTGTTTTGAAAAAAATACTCTGATATAATTTTTTTTTTAATTTCTGTTGCGTATTATTTTTCTAACACGTGTGACTCCGACGAAGTCTACTACACCTTGGGCGACTCCGACGATGGCGCCAGCTCATCGCGTGACTCTGACGCCTACTTATGCGTGACTCTGACGACGACAATGATGAAAGCTCTACTCCTTGCTTGTTCAAAGTTATAGAGCGCTTTTTTTTGTTGGGAAAGTTGCAAGGTATTTTTGAATTTTTATATATTTTTAAATTTGTTTAGGCTGTTAATTTTTAATTGGATGAAATTAGTTTATAAATTTTTATTCACTTTCCAATTTTGATTTATTTGCCTTATTTCCCCTAAAATTTAGGCATTAGGCTTAGATTGCCTTATTGCCTGAACATAGGAATGGCCTCAAGCCTGTTGGAACAAGGCCTGTAAAATATATTTAAGGTTTTATCTGAAAAGAAAACTACATTTTATTTTGCTCTTTTAAAAGTTGTGTTTATATATGTTACACTATTATTTATATTTTATATTAAAGTAATATCACAAATAAAAAATTAAAATATTGTATTTATAAAACTTTTCTAAAACCCAGATATAGGCCGAAGCCTGTACAACGACAGGATAAGCCCTCGAGGCCCATATTATGCACTGATTGGGCCCTCCCCTACCGGGCTTTGGTCCATAACCCGGTTGCCACCTTCCCACAGAGGCCAACGGCTTTCGGTAATTGGTCCACTCCCGCTCGCTGATTGCTGGTCACCGTTAACTAAAATCCAGTCAACTTTCGCCACGTATGCTCAACTCAACACCACGTGGACATTCTTGTCAGTGCGCAGGCTTCGGTCCGGCGCACGTTAGACCCTCCCACTACTTGTACGGCTCCACATTAAAATCCGGATAAGTTTGGGAACTAAATTATAGAAAGGAAACAAATCGGATAAACATTAAAAAAGGACGCAATAATTCAAGGCGTTGACTATGACAAGATTTTGCCACGAGTCATGAAAGCAAAATAGATAATAAAGTACGCAGACGGACGGTCCGGATCGGTGTGCACTGTTGTTGTCAGAAAGTGGTTTGTCGTGGGGTGTTTCGGATCGAGCTAAAAGGATATTTTTTTTAATTTATGTCAGTGCCATTCTGGATCCTATCTTTGTCTGATTCACTCTTTAAAAAGAAAGAAAGAACAGAGAGAGTTTTAGAGAGAGAGAGATTGAGAGATGGGTGAGTCGGCGGTAATGGTGGTGGGGGAAAGGGAGCAGAGTGCGAGCCCTCGGAGTCCAGAGGCGAAGGTGGGGATGCGGGTGGAGGATCTGTGGGACACGCAAGAGCCGCAGCTCAGTCCTACTGAGAAGCTCAACGCTTGCTTTGAGAGCATTCCTGTTTCTGCTTTTCCGCCTGCTCCTTCTGATCAAGGTGTGTGTGTGTGTGTGTGTGTGTGTGTGTGTGTGTGTGTGTCTGTATATATATATTGTATCAAATATGTGTATGTTCGGTGATTTGATGGTGGTGTGTTTTCTGGGTTGGGTATGTATTGATGGACAATTTGTGAATTTGCCTATGTAAAAATGTTAGAAATCACGATGATCAGATTCATCATTATTTGATCACTTTGTTTGTTTGTTTTTTTTAATCAGTGATTAATTGACATAACAGTAAGTTTTTTTGCATCTAATTTGTGTATAGTTAAATACCATATTGTACATGTAGAATTGCTTTTTTGTATATGTGGGAAATAACGGGATAGGGAAGGAAAAATGAACTTTGGATGATGATATTCATGAAATGGTTGCTTCAGGATTTAACAGGATGGAATCATGGAGGACTCTTATGGGATCTCGAATGTTTTTTATTTAATTTTTTTTTTTTTGTTTTTACAATTTCCAGGTTCAAAATTACATTTTGATGGTGGTTTTTTTTTTTTTCGTATGTCTAATAAGTTAGAGATCTTTGTTGTATACAGTGATAGAGATAAAATCAGATTGTAGCTTAGCCGAGGCTGTTCAAATATTAGCTGACCACAAAATCCTTAGTGCGCCAGTCGTGGATGTTGACGCGCCTGAGGATGCTAGTTGGATTGACAGATACATTGGGATTGTCGAATTTGCTGGAATTGTTGTGTGGATTCTGCATCAGGTTGGTCACATGTCAAAGCACTACTTTATAGAATAACCTATATTGCTTTCGAGTTGTTTGAGAAAGTGACAATGATAGCAGAAAACATTATTTTGGATGTTACATAATGAGAATTTACATGTCTAATTCCGAATGTTAATTTACATGACTTTTATTGTCATTATAGTCAGAACCTCCCTCTCCTAGGAGTCCAAGTAGCGCAAGTGCTGTTGCCGCAGCGGCAAATGGCGTGACTTCTTTGCTTGAAGTCTTAAGCACCGACGCGGCTGCAATGACCTCAGGAAACTTCTTTGAAGCCTTGACTGCATCTGAATTTTATAAGAATACAAAGGTCATATTTCTAGCACCTTTTGTAGAAAAAGCTTTGCTATATTCAGCAATCAGTAGCCTTTTAACGCTTATTGCTTTGCATACAGGTTCGAGACATCTCGGGGTCATTCCGTTGGGCTCCATTTCTTGCGTTGCAGTCATCCAACTCGTTTTTAACTATGCTTTTGCTGCTTTCTAAGTACAAGATGAAGAGCATTCCTGTAGTTGATTTGGGTGAGGGTAAGATTGAGAATATAATTACGCAATCTGCGGTGATACACATGTTAGTGGAATGTGCTGGCCTTCATTGGTTTGAGAGTTGGGGAACCAAAAAACTGTCCGAAGTTGGTCTTCCGATGGTGACTGCTGATCGTATTATCAAGGTGTGCAAGTGCGAATTCCCCCACTTACGAAAAATTTGTTGTGTTTCTCAAAGCACACTAGTTGTCTTGATTCCTGACCTTTCCTCTTGCAGGTTTATGAGGATGAGCCAGTGTTACAAGCATTTAAGCTGATGAGGAAAAAGAGGATTGGAGGGGTGCCTGTGATGGAAAATGGTGGTACCAAAGCAGTTGGTAACATAAGCTTAAGAGATATCCAGTTCTTGCTTACAGCTCCAGAGATCTACCGTGATTATAGGTGTGCATCTGAAAATTATTTCCAGAGGTTTATTTATTGTTGTTGCGGCAATTTTTTTTAAACAAAAAAAAATTGATTTTTGGAAAGTCAGGAGGAGTTATTGGCATGCATAATAAAACTAATTGTTGATGTTCTAATTGAGCTTTAGACAACACTTGCAAGAGTTTATGAACAATGTGGAAGCTAGTACCACCTTTTCACCTTATACAATATCGCAAGTACATCAAAAAACTCCAGGGGTAGGAAATTTGTAACGAGTTTCTGTCTCACGTAAATGTAGATATATCTCCTAGCTGTGTTTTTGGATGTCTTTAGTGTTTTGGCGCTTTTGTTCCCGTAGATTTTGACTAAATTTGCAAGTTTCCATGAATTTTGAGTTGTGGCAAACTACTTTCTGAGTTTAATAACATATTTCAGAGTGTCCTCGAATAGATGAATAAGGTTAAAATTTCGAAGGAAACGCTTTCATGCACCTGACATGACATTCTCCGATCGTCATCAGTCTCTTCCTTCAAACGTGCTCAAGTAATGTGTTCAAGGGTTGGTTTCGTCCAAATTTTAAACTATTATCGATTTGAGGGAACTTTGTAACACTTTGTTAAGTTCTGAGGTAATTTACCAAAAGTTAAAGTTTAGGGGGTAACAGGTAACTTGCTAATCATTAAAAAGTCCAGGAAATATGCCTTTATTTAGATGAAAAAGTGGATTGTTGTGATATTTTTTTGGTTCTGAAAAGCCTGCTTTCCCATTTCTCATCGTTGGTAAATTTACTAGGTTCTCTACTTAGGTCTACTTATTGACACTAATTTGGCATGTCATAACAGATCCATCACGGCTAAGAATTTCCTAACAGCTGTTAGAAGCTACTCAGAGACGCATAAGGAGGCTCCTCTAAGGTTGAGTGGGATGATTACATGCAAAAAGGACCACACAATCAAGGAAATGATTTTGCTGCTTGACTCCCAGAAGATCCATCGAGCATATGTCGTCGATGACGATGGGAACTTAGAAGGAGTAATCACACTCAGAGACATCATCTCAAGGCTAGTTCACGAGCCTCGCGGCTACTTCGGCGACTTCTTTGACGGTGTTCTACCATTGCCTCTAGACAGCAGGGTCTAATAAAAGAGGTATCACTAACAACTTTCCGATCATTTCCCTGAGGATTAACCCTTCTTTCCCCTTTAGTAATGCGTGACCTTACTCTGTGTTGTCTTGCTGGGTGGATGTGAGTGGAATATGGCCATTGTAAAATAGCAGGGCTTTTGTAATTAATCCTCCTACGGTTTGACAATGGTTTAATATGTTTTTTTTTTTTTTAATTTTTGGTGTGTGGTATCCTTGAGCTTCATTAAAGGCTTTTTTGTAAAACTCTCCAATAAGAGCAGCCTTTCTTCATTTGGGTTTGTTCTATGAATAAAATCTTTGTACTCCTCTGCTCCACCTACTATAGTTTCCTTGCGTGGTGATCCTTTGGGCATTGTTTTTGGGTACGCCTAGTTGTAATTTTTGAATGTTTGATCTCTTATTTATACCATCGAGAGCAATAAAATCATAGAAGAAAAGCATATGAGGAAGGACATATAATATTTACAATGGTTCACCTTCATTCTAAGGTACATCCACTCTCAATCACTACAATGATTTACCGTGTCGTAGAAAAAGATTAAAAAAATAAATTACGCACTCCTCAAACTTGTGTTTTTTCTTTGATCCCCACTTTCTACTCTAAAAATTGGCGCTCCCCTCAATATAATAATAATAATAATAATAAGATTAGAGCAACAAAATTTACCAACAAGCTGAAGTTACAAGGTCGGTCTATTGTTGTTTTTGCATCGTAGTAACAGAGGTCCGTTTGACATTGATGTCGAGGCAGATCACTGTTACAAGTGAAAGCGATGCGGCAATTGTTTGTTATTGCATCATGCTTACAGAGGTCCATTTGATATTGATGTCGAGGCAGATCACTCTTACAAGTGAAAGCGATGCGGCAATTATTTGTTATTTTTTCTGTTTAACGCGATGACGGCTGAAATTTTGCCTTGAGATTGTGAAAGCAAAAACTTATGAGGTGTTTAGGTAAGCAGTTAGAATTAAAAATATTGGTTTGAAAATTATAATATGTAAAAACTTTATATTATAATAATTTTTTGTTTTTTATAGTAACTACTAAGAGCTTTAAAACTTTACATTGTTTATTAGTTATAACTAATTGGTACGTAAGTTTAAAGACGTTAAAAGCAGGTCAAACTATAAATGTGGTTTAAATTGGCGTTTGATGAAGTAATAATTAAAATCAGTTTAAGGTGATTTTAAAAAGGCCTAAACTCTAAAAATCTACACTTTGCCTCCTCGAGTTTACATGGTTTGAACCATTTTTTTATAATAAAAATCATTTTTATTTTTTTTTTCATAAACTATAATTTTTTAAACATCAATTTTCGTTTTAAACTTTTATAATTCAAACGTCTATCATTTAAACAATACAATTTAAAACATGTAATGTAAACTATAAAGTTATAAACTATACCGTTTTAAACCCGAACACCACACGAATTTCTCATACGAGATAAGTCTTCATATTCATGGTAAACCGTGGACCTTTATAGGAAGCTTTATGGGAAGCTTCCCTTGGGAGGCTTTTGAGAAACCAGCTTTTATGTTAAACTGCTTCCGAACGGAGCAGACAAAGTTTCCTCAAATCAATATTTGAAGTATGCTTTTTCCCTTGGTGGCAGGCTTTTCCACTACCTTCAAAATCAACTTGTGCGTCAAAATTGCATAGTACTTAACGCCGCCTTCTTTTTAGCGTGTAATTTTTTATTATAATTTTTGGCTTCCCTGTTCTTCCAACGAGTTAGAGCATTTCATTGTGGATCCGTGAATAATTGGTAAAACATAGTGACCAAATTAATGGACGGAAATGCCTCGCGAATCCTACACATATACATTTTGAGACTTATTTTAGTCGGAAACTTATCTTGAATTTTTAAATTTTGGAGTCCGAGACTCTAATAGATGTTTATTGTCTACTAGACTACGTTGTCAAGAATCGTTAAGATAACGTAGGATTCAACTTGTAAAAAACCCAAGAAAAAAATCAAGATGCATGGATGCAAAGTACCTAATTATAGAATGCATATTACCCATAAATTTATAATTACAGCACGTTAATAGCGGAAATTTCATTTCTTTTATGGGTTCATGGGGTCTTGACAATACAGCTGTTGAAGTCTTTTGCAGTTGAAAAGATGCTTGGAGAGTGTTGTGAGACAGGAGAGGTCTATGCTGTACGACCTATTATCTATCTAATTAGGATTCAAGCTCAACAAGGATTTATAACAGTAAGCCTAAAAAAAAAACTCGAAAAAATAGTTAAGACTAAATAATTCATGTGATATAATATTTCGGAAATGTGGTTAGGCCTGAAACATTTGAATTGAAAACTGTAACATTGAAAACTCTACATTGCAGTTCACTTTTTCTAATCATTATAGTATGTCTTACACTGTAAAAATCAAAAGTTTTAGTTAAAACTGATTTTACAAAACACGTTGTAATATGTATATTACTAGTAGACTAGTGGTATTTAGCATGTTAGGCTAGTGGTATTTAGCATTAGATGGTCATGGAGCATTTTTCTTTTCTTTTCTACATGATTCCCCTAGTGAGCATATAGTCTTTAATTGTTGGTTTCTAGTTAGTTATGACTCGAGAGCTTGTCTTGTATGTAAGTTTATCTAGAACCTTGGCAACCAAGAGGTGCAGCGGTTGATTTGCAACTCCTCGATTGCAGGCCAACCACGTAATCAAGTGAGTTGCTAAAAACTCCAGTTTTCATGGCATCAACTTTTTCATCTCTCCGAAAAATGGAAACCCATGAACTTGGCTCTACCATCATAATCATTGCACTACATGCCAATCACACTGAATTGTTGAGGGGGGACCTCCGGTGGTCTTCTACATAGGCTACAAAAATGGAGAATAATTCCATACTTTCGGCCATGACTACAATGGTTCGTGATCAAAAGACAAACAATGGACGGTCCACCAAGACCAAGCAGCCAACAGTGATACGACATCAAATGCCCAATGAGAAAAGGGCCCATTAGAGAGTTCATGTGTTGGAGCCTCACACAACATCGGCCAGGTGGACCCCATTTCACTCCATTAAAAAAAATGATGTGCATTGTCAGCTCTCAGTTTCAGCACCAGACATGGGCACTTTTGTTGGTCGCACTTTACATCAACAAAGTGGGGTTTTTTGGAGTTGAATCAATTGGGAGTTTGGGATAAGCGTTCTTCAGTTGTGTGGGGTTCGGCTATTGTTATGTGAGAATGACCAGATTGTAATGACTAGTTAAATGGGGAGAAAAATGGCGGAATGCCATTTTCACTGCTATGAAGGTGCATTTTGATTGTGAATTCAACTTTGAACCCTGTTGAGGTGTTGGGTTCCTCGACCGGAGTCTGACGGGCACCTCGAACGTATTGCTGAGAAGGTTCACTGTTCGGGGAAGGACCCAGCTCGGAGTTGCCTCCCACGGGAGAAGCGCGTCCCCCAGGAGTTGAACCTGTATCCTCTTAAATAAGAGGGTCTTAAGGTGAATAGATTAGTACCTGGAAGTCACCCTAAAACCCTCTTATTCAAGAGGATACGGGTTCGACTCGTGGGGGACCGCGTGAGGCTAACTCCGAGCTGGGTCCCTCCATGAACAGTAGACCCTCTCAGCAATACATTCAAAGTGCCCGCTAGGTTCTGGCCGAAAAACCCAACACCTCAACAAACCCGTTCCGAAGACATAGCGTTTAAGAAAGAAAAGCAAATGTTGATTAGAGCTATTGATTTGACAGTTTAAACCAAATGACCTCAATTTGGGAAACGCCCCCTTTATTTTCAACATTTTTTAAACTCATTTTAAAAAAAAGGTTTATTTAAATCATCCATTTCAAATACGAAAATGTTACTATTTGGGGTTGGCGTTGTTAATTATGGCAGCGACAAGGAAAGTGATGGTGATGTTTAAAAGACAACAAAGGCTAAACAACTAGAATGCACTAGCAAGAGAGACATGAAGCAAACATGGTCAGTATATGGGATCAAACCCCATAGGTTTCTTAACTTACGGACAGAGACATGTGGAAGTTCTTAATTAATAAAGGCGACTAATGTTTTTTGGTTGGTTTGATTTCCACATCAAAGAGGAGATTGTCGTTGGCTGTTGCATTTGGATTAGTATCCCAAGCCCCTAATTTTGTTGTTGAGTTCATTTACATAGTAATTAAAGTGTTCTTTTAAAGAAAGAAAACCATATTTTAATGAAACATAGAGAGAGGAAGGAACAACTTTTTACATCATGAACGACAAAATGAAACTTTCTAGGACCATTTTGATGATTTGTTACTCAGCGCTACTTTTCTTTGATATTCAAGAGGAAAGTATGGCAAGTCAAAAGTTTTGAGGTTCCATGGATCCTTCCACTTAAACAAGCCTACAGAAATAACCTCTTAGAAAACGCTGCATTCCACGCTAAAATGAACATTCCCTCACAACAACTAAATGCCAAGTACAAAATAAATAAAAGTACTTCAACTCAAGGGGAAACAGGGTTTGGGGATGTCGATGACAGACAAATTTGAACTAATTACTCATGAGCAGACTAAATTCCATTGCACTTGCTGGCAGCATTCTTTTTCTTATTCTCTTTTATACTTTTTGGATTCACTATCTGACGTATGGAATCCACTATCCTATTGTTTGTTTAAATAATAATTTATCATGTAAGTGGATTCTACGAGTCAGACTCTGAATGCATAGGGTGTAAAAGAAAGTAAGAAAGAGCATTCCTCTTGAACTAATTACTCATTCACCAACTTATAATGCCTTTTAGAACATACCAAGCTCTTATCTAAAATGGGCAAAACTCATTTTTACATGTACAACCACTTGAAAGTTTCTTCCACCAATCAATGCATTCTGATTTGATCTTTCCAGACAGCAGGCACAATTCTAAAGATATCTCAGTAGTTCATTTTGAACCACTTTAACAAGTATGCTAAAAAAGACAAATACAGAAATGAATTTTTCAGGGTACAAAGTGGGGAATTTGGTTTGTTCTTCAACATATTTATAATAATATACAGAAGCTGATGGCAAAGAAGTACTCCAAATCTGAAAATGGTGATGATTCATGTCACAATATCGAATATACAAGGTAAAGGGTCATCACACATGAACCATCATCAAAATGCACACATTAAAAAAGAAAAGAAAAGAAAAACTAAAGGGTCTATATAAAACATGTACAAAAATTATTACAGTATATAAAGGAAGGGCAGGCAGGGGGATAACTTTTAACCAAAAAAAACCCGTGTTTGAAACCATCAACACCAGCAATATAAATAGCGTATCATCATCATCATCAACAACAACTACATTCAACATGGGATTTTCTGTACCACTAATCCACAGACAAAGCATTTGAGTCATACCTGAAGTTACATGACAAATCCCTTGTACGACCCTCTTATGTACTTTTTCTTCTCAGATGGTGCAGAACACAAGGTGTTCCTTCAAACAAATCCAACAAATAGTTCTCTAAATCCTCCGGCGTATACTTTATGTATTTCCCAGCATGTCTTCCACCTTCCAGCTGGCTTCCAAACCTCCCCATAAAGGACCGATAAGCCGGGATCACCTTCTCCGAAATAGATATCCGAAGCTCCTCTCGGAGCTGAGGATCCGGAACCTTCCAAGCAGTCTGAATTCTATATATATCTTCAAAGCACGCATTGAAATTCTTAAACCTTTCCTTCAAAGCCACCTTGGAGGCGTTGCTTGAGCTCCCACCTATCCCTTCATCCTTCAAGCAAGACAATGTCTTACTCCAAGAAGCTCTCAGATAACTCGTGGCATATTGCCGCACTTGTCCTCGGCGCTTTCGGACCCAGTGGTCTCCCAAAAGCTTTCCCAGCTCAGAATCCTTCACTTTCTGCACTATGTATAGAATGTTGTTCATCAGGAATATGTATCTCATAGCACTGTCCTCGTAAAGTCTCGATTTTTCTTCGAGATTGGACTCCAGAGTGGTTATCAAAAACAACAATCGACGGGCTATCGGAGACATGTTCTCTAACTCCAAACTATTATCACCGCCACCACCGCCACCATTGTTCTGTAACTCAACGTATTCACTCTTCAAGAGCGAATTCAGAGTTTCGCTGTAATCCACAAGCAGTCTCAAATAATTCATCACATACCGTGCCAATGGATGAATCTCTCCACTGAGCATCGGTTTCCTAGAGGCCTCGCCCTGGACGGCATTCTCAAACTCTGAAAAGGTCCCTCTTGCAGCGTCCCCAAGTGCGGCCAACACATCGCGAGCCTCGCCCACTCCGAATTCATCAGTGACCATGGCTTCCAAGTCCGGCAACACGTCAGCCAAAGCGTCGTACATGTCCAGTATCCTAAACAGCTTCTCCGGCGATCTCTTCCCGATCGCTACAGCCTCACCGAAGTTCAGCAGCTGCATCACGCAGCCTTTGGCGGTCTCGTTGAAGCAAATCTCCTTGGTCTCATCGGAGCTGCTAAAAATCTGATCACAGAGCCTCCTCTCGCCGGTCAAAAGAACCCTAACCCCAATCTTCACTGCTTGAATCCACTTCTTCATCTTCTCGTCCAGGGATTTCCACTCAATTTTCTGGACCTCCTCGATGCTCAGCTTCTCAACGCCAAGGATCACTAGGCACTCGTCTAGGGCGTCACGGCGGACGCTGCTGTACACTTGAACGCACTCCTTCTCATAGCCTGAGCGAATCATCCGATCGGCGATCTCCTTGAGCTCGACGACGGCGTCGGGATGGATCAAATCGACGCAGACGTCGTCTCCCAAGCTCGCGCCGCGCTCATGGAACCGTCCGGCGGCGGAGGCGTCGCGATCCTCCTCACCAAAGCTCTCGAATTCCTCATCGATTTCGCCGTCGTTGGACGCGAACGAGAGGGAAACCCTCCGGATCGAGCCGTAGAGGCGTTCGGCGTCGAGAGGAACTGTGTTCCGAATCAGGATGTGGCGGAACTCGTCCTCGAGCCTAGACATCGCCAGCTGGATCGCGTTCTCCGCCCGGTCCATAAACTCGTTTTCGGACCGGATCGAGAGGCCGTCCATCAAGTTCAGAATCTCATCAACGGCCGATAAGTACTCAGAAACCTCGTCCGGATAATCCTCCCATAGGATCGAGTGCCTAGAAGCTTCGGAACTCGAGTCCCGCCGGAGAATCACCTTCTCAGCGACCTCGAACCGGCCCTCCGTCCTCGCCTCCTCGCCGTTGATCAAATCAGTAATGTTCGAAAGGCGATTGTCGAAGTTAGACAAGATCAAAAGCATGTCCTCACGGACCTCTTTCGGCGGATTCAGCCTCCTCACGATCTGCTGCGCCGTCGCCAGGACCCGGTCCTCCCCGCCGTTGCCGATACTCGTGGTGGTTGTAGCCATCAGTTCCTCCACACTTCTCTCTAGGGTTTCTCCGCCGAACCAGTAGCGAAAAGGGCTTGTTTGGCTGCCGTGAAAACACAAAAAAGGAAAAAGAAAACAGCAACAACTACGATTCCGAAATCAAATCAAACAACGAGACCATCTTCGGCAGCGATTAACCATCATAGATTGGGGCTTTCGTAGAATTCCTCGTTCTAGGGTTTTGGATATTTTCCAGAAACTAAAATGAGCAGACAAGACTGTTCGCCTCGGACGGCATTCAAACAAAGAATGAGGAGAGAGAGAGAGAGTTAGACAGAGAGACTTCCTCCGAACTCCTTGTCCTTTTCTCTCTCTTATCGTGCTTCGCCTGAAGTGTGGACTTGGGAAGAAGTAGTGTACGGTGAAAACTCTACGGTTCGGTGCACTTTCCCAATTGGAATGCGACAGGTGGACTTGTGGGCCCAACTTTCCTATGATTTCTGCCCTTTTCCGTAAATTTGGCATCGGATAACAGTGATTTCAGCTAATGTGTAAGGATAAAATATTAGTAAAAGAAAAGAATTGTGTGCTAGATATTTGTGTATTTTTTTAAAGGGCAAATTGCATGCTTTGGAATTGAAAATTAATGCATGCTGCACGTTGTCATGCGCTTTTTTTCTTTGAGGAAGATGCGATGATATTTAGGATATTGCAAGGGAAAATATTGTGTTAACCTTTGTCTATGTATTTTAGCCGTCACGCATATAAAAGGAAAAAAAAAAAAGGGTTGAGATACTCTTTGCCCTCTAGAACTTAATATTGAATAATAATAAAGAAGCCTTTTGAAACAACGGTTAAAACTTGAAACAACAGTTTTTAGTTTGAGACTGTAACATTGAAAGTTTGATATTGTAATAATTTTTGTTTTTTATTATAGCATATGTGAGTTTTATATTGTTCATAATTGCAACCGATGGTTATAACCGTTCTTCCAAACGGCCTATAAGACACCGGTCGTGTTAAACACCACATGTTGATAGGGGGTAGATCAACAACAAAGTGCAAAACTCTTATATGCTACAGTAAAAATAGCAACAAGTTGCTACAATATTTTGAACCAAAAAAGTAGTTCCAATCATGCTTGCAAACACCCTAAAAATCTATAGGTGGCATCTATGATTTATTTGTTATGGTGCTTAATATTAGTAGTATCCCAAGCATTTTTTACTTGACATTACCTTGTGTTTGGAAATTTAAGTTGAACCAAAAGTTTTGATTCAAAATTCACTGTAATATGTAAAAACTTTGTAGCTACTTTTTGTTTTCACTGTAACATGTCAAAGCGTTAGACTATTCTTAATTAAAACCAATGCGTCTAACACCTCATTAGAGGTACAGTAGATCATAACATGCCTACAACCATGCAACACTTGTCTTTGTAATTAGTAAAAAAATAAATTTACAAACTGAAGAATTGTTTGGAGGTTTTCTATTTCAATGAGAATTTTCCTATAGGATATGAAAAATGCCATGTTAAAAGGATTTTATTTTGAATCATTAAATCTATGTTAGATGTTAGTTTGCGTACATTTTATTTTCATATAGTTTTGACTGTGTTTAATGTCTACAAACAAACGCTTCCTGTAAGGACCCTACTATAAAAGCTTCTTATTTTTTAATAAGCGATGAGTAAACATTTGATTGTCACTTTATTGAATAGTAAATAATGTTTATTTATATTATTTTTTTTTTTCAGAAGTTTGTAGGCATGTTTATCAATTCTAAGAGAGAAAAGTGTGTTTGGGAGGGTTGGTTTGATTGGTTTGAACTAATTTTGATAAAAGACAACTACATAAAGTAATAGTTTGAACTAATTTTAGTTAAAAACATGGTAACATATAAGAGTTTTACATTGTACTCACTTTTTTCTTGACACTATAATATATGAGAACTTTAACGACCAAAAGTTTTGGTTTAAACTAAGAATGCTAAACATCATAAAATACATTAACCTATTCCTTTTTAGGCAATCTATTTGGTGTGAGAACTAAAAAAAAAAAAAAAAAAAAAACTCACCGATGAGTATGTCCATCTTCGAGCCATTAAATTTGTATAAAAAAAAATCAATAAATGTAACAGTTTAAAAAATACACCACTTGAAAAGTTCTTTCCTTTCTAATTGATGGACTCTATAAACGACAAACTACATCATCTTGCAGCTAAAAAATGATAAACCATACATATTATTAAATTCTTGATTCAATAAAAGATTGATATAGGTGCTTTCCTAATGTTCCATTCAATCCCTCAGCCCCAAGTTCAACCCAAAAAAACTTCACCAAAAAGAAAAATAATATCAACCCAAAAAAACTTAACCAAAAAGAAAAATATTATCAAATGATTATTAGTCTTATTTTCTTTTTCTTTTTTCCCTATAACTTTTCATGTTTTTTATTTTCTTCGATTCTTTCACTAATTTTTGATGAATTAAATGTTTCGCTTTTCGCTCTCGGTTAACGCAAATTGGTTCTAACTAATAAATAACGTAAAGCTCTCAATAACTATAAAAAAAAAGTAAAAAATTACTATAATATAAAACTATCATATGTTATAATATTTTTAACTCATTGATTTTAATTAATACTCATAAACACCCTTAATTACCAATTATTTGAGAAGGAAACTTTTGCCAATTAAAGATACAATTAACTTGCTCCGTTTTTTTGAATTATGTTGATTCTTTACTTCGTAAAGGTGTGTAACATTCTTTTCGTGAGTGTATTATGTGTACTTTTTTTTATGAGGTAACTGTATTATGTGTACTTGCTCCCAAACTCCGAAGAGAAAAACAAGGAAAATGGTCAAATTCTCGAATGGAATAAGACAAATACGCACATAAAACCTTGTGCATACGAATAGTGGGCGTGGCCCCAGGCCACATCATGAACCTGGCTCCCGTCTCTGAATGCGTATGTTGTGAAATAATCAAAAATCAAACTTTTTTACGTCCAAAGGTCTGTGTAGTGTTCACACTGACATTAGGAAGGGTTAACCGATTAAAATTTAGTATTTGAATAATATTTTCTATTTAAAAGCAGTGTGTTTTTCTTTTTATTCTTCTTTTTATTTTTTATTTTTAACAAAAGGCAGTGTTTTTCTAACAGGACTTATTCGATAGATCCTTTGCCGATATCACGTGTTTTGAAACCGTTAAAGGTAGTTATTTTTTTTTATTTTTTATTTTTATAAATTTTATGGTTGAAAGATAAATACTTATCGATGTGTATATTTTTTGAGTTTTGACGAAAGAAATTGTCTCTTTTTTTTTTGTTTTTAATTCCCATTCAAGTGCATTCCTTTATATATATATATATATACACACAAGGTTATTTATACCAATGATGTCAAAGGCCACACACATTTTATAAAAGATGAATCCCGCAACATAGGGTTTATATAGAGTTCACTTCTATCCTCTTAGTAATTGACTAATTGTAATCCTCAACACCCCGGCAATATCTTTTAAGTATTTTTCTTCCATTGTGCATATTATTTGCAATACTCTCATAGTTGATATTTGTGTTAAAAAAAAAAAAAAAGGAAATTTTGATAAACAAAGAAAACGTCATTTTTTTCCCCGATAAACAGTGTTACTATTTTCTTGTCCCAATATCAACTCCATCATTGAAAGTCAACTCCGTTTATTATTATTGTTGTTGTTGTTGCTGCTCCTGCTGCTGCTACAACTTCCTTAAATAATCAAATTGGTGTTTTGATTTATCACGAACCGCATCATTTTTTGGAATCTTATTTAAACTAGACTCAATTTAACAAGATCTAAAAAGCTTTCCAGAGACTACTATATATCCCGACGAGAAAATCCTGTCCCTTAAACTAAGTAAATTAAAAAATGGTACCCAAGACCCCTTGGTTGACAGCTAATGATCTCTTTCTTTCTGAGGGTATAAATGGTTTCTTTCTCCCTTCTTTCGCAGTGTATTAAATGACCAAATAATGAAATCAAATTGCAACTTTCATTTGACAGCTTGCATTGTTTCTCGATATTCAATTGAGTTTCAATTATAAGTTACAACGAATCAAGATCTGTTGTCTTATTGGCTGTCCCTCCATTAAAATTTTAACACATCATGAATTACTTAAGTATTTTTGATATCTTGTTCTTATTTATATAGTCAGATTCCTAAATAGAAAATAAGAATTAGAAAGAGACTGGGAAATATGAAAGCAGACGCATATCTGGACTCAGTTACAACGCCTACAATGCTTTCTAACATCAAGGCAATTAAAAAAAACACGAGAGAAAAAAAGGGGGAAAAATCAAGGTTGGGTCCACCGCATCGTCATTGCTACTTTTATTATATTGATTGAATTTCTCATTAGGTAGTTAGATCCCTAGAAAAATGGTAACTAATTCTATTGGCACCAACATCCATCCACTGATACCTTCGGCGGTTGCACTTTGAAATACGTCACACTTGTCACATGCTCTATTGTCAAACTTTTAAAGCCTCCCCAACCCTTTTTCTTGCGCCAATTATTGACCAATTCAAGCCCAATCAAAGGACCAAATTTAGAATTTTTTGTATTTTGCATTTAATATCTTTTATGAATAAAGGACCACGATTAGATTACCAACCCTATGATTCAACACATCACAACCCTTGGTCGAGCCTCAAATAGCCCTCAATCTCTAAAGAATGATTGATGTTTAGATTACATGATTGGAATTTTGATCCCTCCGACGTGACAAAAAGATTCCTTTTGAGTGGAGTTGCCAGAAGACTTTTCCAAACTTTTGACTTGGATCAAAGCCAAATTAGACCAAAACTATAACCAACAGATTTGAAAAGAATGTATTTGTAACACCTTAACCCACGGTAGGGCCCTGCTGAGTCTAGTCTGTGAGATACAAAACTCTAGCAGGTCATGTGCTCTTAACGAACTTAATGGTACTAAAAAATTTTATTATCCACATTAACCGACTCTTCTCACTACTACAGGCAAATTTTCTAAACAACATTTTTTATATTTTTGCCTTCAAAAATTGTGTTTTGATTGTTTGGTTAGAGAGAGAGAGAGAGAGAGAGAGAAGTAGAGGTAGATGTCTATAAGGTTTTCTTTGTTTCTTATCTTCTCTGGGACTGCAAAATCCTTTCAAGGGAACCTTTGTTTCTAAGCAGAATTAAGGGCCTCAAGTTGCTTTCGGAGATCTTCCAGATCATCTATAGGAAGTGGTGTTTCACCTGGCAGTGCGGGGTACTCATCTGCATTTGGAAGCTCCCGCGTAAGACCTTCCGGAAGGGAGGCATCTGAAATGAAAAGAAGACCAGAAGAAATTTAATAAGTAATATGCAAAGATGTTCACCATTTCGGTTGCAAAGCGAAAGACAGATTCTAAAACGACATCAATCCTGCAATGATTTCAAGTTCAAACCATAGAAGAATGGAGCTAAGAATACAATCTTTAAAGCATCAAAACATATATGCAAAACACCGAAAAAACTGAGTTAGGACTTATATTAAGTTTCAACGATCATCCATGCTGTACTAATTTCGTGACCCACCTTGAATAAAAGGATGATTTTAACTGTACTTATCAATTGGGTGGCAAAAAAGTTAAATTGCAGTGCCAAAAAAAAAAAAAAAAAAAAACTAGATCCAGTTCATGCAGGATCGGTTTTAACTTTTCGAGGAGGTTATAATAAAGTGCAATTCACGATCTGTGTGGCAATTCCAATTTGTAATCTACGAGTTCAACCTTGGTATTGCATTCATCAAATGCAGTAATATATGGACTATCTTATTTCATAAAAGATATATAAAAGGAGACCAAGTCGTTGAGAATACTGGAATAAAAGACAATAGTTACTTTGCAAAATATGCACCCGTAGTCATATACTTTTATATAGCATAAAGTACACAGAAAGATGAAATACCTGAACTTTTTACATCTACCTTTTCCAGATCGCTTTCATCTACAACACTGAAAATGTAAGAGAAATAAAGTACATTATATAGTGAAGGTGTCGGTTTGAATTTGAAAATGGATTACATTACTAAACTTGAAAGTTTAATTTTGAGAGCAGATAAAATAATGAACTTGAAAGCTCTTTCCTTCGACCAATCGATGTACTCCAGACAATGTAAAAGTGTGGAAATAAACAACCATCCTAATGCTCCCCATTTTCATTTGTTTACTTATTTTATGGCAAAGAATTATAAACTTAAAAACTAGGCATTAAAAACATGTTCAAACCAAGACATTAATCAGCAGAAGCACCTTATATTCCATTCATTATCAAGATGAAGTGGAGATTCTGTTGCTGATGATGCTTCAGCTTCCATTTTTGCTTTAGCTGCAGCATCCCTTTCAGGCTTTATGCGTAAGAACTCTTTCTGCAAATAGAAGTTAGTTTATATCAAAAAGGAAACTGCAAAGGTATAAAATGAGTTCAAGATTAAGGCAGGGAGAGTTATATCACCTGTCGTTCCAGACAAGCTACATTTGAACACTGAGGATTTGGCTTCATCTCCATGGTTGGAAAGAAGTCTTTAAGAGAATTATATCCCTGTGATTATGAGAAAATGAAATTCAGAATAATGAAGCTTCAAATTTGCAACAGAATTGGATACATAAATCTTTGTTTTTATTAGACTCCAATCTCCATTGGTTCTACCAAATTTAAGTAGTAAAAGCAAGGCCTTTTCTTTTCATTTCCCTCAATTTTCCTTTACTTTTATTTTATTATTTGCAGAGAGCAAGGCTCTAACTCTTGGTTCATCATGGGATGAAGCAAAAACATAAAGGTCCATTTTGACCAATATACATAGACCAGTTTACATAAGAAAAAGAGTTGACGTCCTTACCAAGTATGGAGAGACCTGCCCAAACTGAAGTAAATATTTAAGTGTGTTTTGGACTAGAAGCCCAGCAACAACGCCCTAAAGAATTGAATCATATTAGCATATATAAAATGGTACATAGCACATTAACAATGCTAGATGGTATACAGATTTAACTCAACCAATCAAAAATATCCACTGCTAGTATATGGCAGAGTATTCAAGTCAAACATCATTTGTTTTGAAATTTTGCACAAAGACAAAATAAAAACTTCTTATTGAACAAAGCATTAATTGTGAAGACGAGCAAGTGCTAACAAGTGCCAATGTAACATGACAAACCGAGCACAACAATCAACTAATAAGGTGTGACGATAACAATTTCTTACCATGGTAGTAGGTAAAGATGCAGCACACACCCCTTCACGCTTAAGTGTCCGTTCATCTACTCCAGATGCAACAACCTAAAAAAGAAAGATTTATACAAAACAAAATAAAATTTCCATGTTTCCCTAAATTACACAACAAAAACTATTGATCTCTGATGACAGGTAAAAAGTAGATGTCAACAAGAATAAAGAAGTATGAAGTATGAACCTTAGCAGTATTAACACTGCATTTCATTCATGCAAAAGATTCATTCTGGTTTAATTTACCTTGGAATAAATTTCACAAATAGTCAAGGAAAGAAGCATACCAAAGGAGGTGCACATGCAAAACAGGCTGTTTCACCGGGAATCAGCAACTGAATGTGACCTGAAACAGCATCCTCAGACACACCTGACGAAAATGACTTGCATGTGAATTTCTTTTTGAAGTATGCTAACACATACCAGAATTCATATATGTCATAATGCATAAGCCATGCACAACACAGGCACAAACATCACTCAAGAATATAAAATCTCAATTGTGAACTAATATTGAATACAAGGCCTGTCTTAAAATATTTGAGTACTGAGTAATAAGACAGTTCTTCTCATCGTAAGGACGTATAAATTTGAGATCAATGTCGCTTACCAGACTCCATCCATGTCTGATTCAGCTCGTTGCATGCCTGTATAACAGTAAGATAATTTGATAAAGAAATCTTTAAACACAAAGAAAAGGTCATTTTATAACCTTTCTTTTTTTGAACAATTAGCAGATACTGATATATGATGCTTTACCTGGTTAACAGCCATCCTTGCTTCGTAATTATCCACACAGCTTAGTACCAAATCCACTCCACTACCTTCTTTATTTGGACGAAATGATTTATTTTTCAAACTTGACATAAATGTGTCAAACCCTTGCACCGTTGTGATGTTCAGCGAATAACTCTAGATACCAAAGCAAAGCAATCACAAACGGCATGCATTAAACTTCCATTCTTTCCATAATTTATTTTTCCATGTCATGCCATGTACCTCATATCCATATTGGCCACAAGGCATTGAGCTTAAGAAAATTACTAACTATTTTGAATCTTCATTCTCCAGTGTAAAAACTCACTGGTGTCAAAAATTCCAAGAATATATGCAATGTTGTCATATAGATCAACAGCCTAAGGAAGTCAACCACTAGAAATGACAAATAAAATTAGTATAATACTTATAATTCCCGTTTCTTATGCTGGCAAAGAAATTCAATATATTAGAAGGAAAACGCTCATAGAGAAGACATACTAGCATCAAGACACCCTTGATTACATATCCTTCATAATTATATAGAAAATTGGGCTGGAAGAAGCGTCTAAAAAAATCATACCTCAAGCACAACATCAGGATTTATGTCTGAGAGGGTCTGTACAGCGGCATCTGTCTTTGTCATACCAACCTGACAAGGCATAAAACCTCATGTTAGTACCCTGATGCACAATTGCTCCTCATCTAAAAGAAAAAGTTTATGATTTCGAACTTCTTATGTTAGAGAATAATCATCTTTTGCTTGTAAATTTTAGAAGGATTAAGTAATACTGTACGACACTTTGCTAGTAATAGGAGAAAGGATTTGGGCTTAGTTTAAAGCATCTCTACTTAACTTTATAGCGTGTAATGTCCTAACGAGACAAAATTTCAAAAATGAATAATGAGAATGGCATCGACAAAAAAACCTGTTCTGGACGGAAAAATAGCCGATTCATGTTAGCTAACTCCACTTTGTCATAGTCATACAACAAAAGGCGACCTATACCGCATCTTGTCAGCATCTCAGCTGCAACACTTCCCACACCACCAATTCCCTGAAATCCCATGAGAGTGACCAATGAACTAACATAAGAAGCCAAAACTACAAGAAGACTTGTTAAAACGATACAAAAAAAGGGGATCCTATATTAAATTGGCAGTGGGAATAAATGGCAAAGGTTCACATATATACACCAAACTACATATTGACAACAAAAGCAGTGTTGAAAGAAGAGATTAATACAGACAACAATGGAAACTGAGAACTCCCGTATGCTTTCATAGTTCTTCACAATACCCATCCTCTGAAGAGCCATAAGCCTACTGTAAGGATTGCTATCAACCACCTCAGCGCTCATATCCTGCCATCAATCAATGTATAAATCAAGCACATTTCAAAAGAAACAACAAACCACAAAAATACATGAATTAAATTAAATACCTTCACTTTTGAACGCCGAATTGGTCCATTGTTTCCAAGATTTGCTAGACTCTCAACACGCAATTTCAGCTACCAAAGGAAGGAAAGAAGAAAAAAAGTTCACTCCTCAAGAAAACATATTCTGGCAAATTACCAGATTTTTCAAATAACAACCAATTGCATGCTTAAGGAACAAACTCAATTTATCCACCATTAATACTCCAAAATGAGAATAATAATCAGTAATCACAACTACCGTTGAATGGAATTAAGATCCAAAACATAATTTGCAGAAATTAAGCTTGCATGCTTAAAGAACAAGCTTAATTTATCCGCCATTAATACTCCAAAATGAGAATAACAATCAGTGATCACAGCTACTGTTGAAGGAAATTAAGATCCAAAACTTAATTTGCAGAAATTAAGCTTGCATGCTTAAAGAACAAGCTTAATTTATCCGCTATTAATACTCCAAAATTCGAATAATAATCAGAAATCACTACCACTATTAAATGAATGTAAGATCCAAAACATAATTTGCAGCAATTAAGCTCTATTCACGTACTCTTATCAAAACGAAAAATCCGAATCCATGATAATGAGATTCTCCATTTTCGCAATTTAGATCCTAATCCAATCCAGAACTGAGAGAAATACCTTATCGATCGGAGCAGCATGAGAAGGATCGCCGAGCGATTGCTTCAGAGACTCGAGGTCATTCAGCACCTCTTTGAGTTCAGCCTCCATTTCCCCTCTCTCTCTCTCTCTCTCTAGAAACTGAAATCTGTGCCAGAATTTGACAATTCTCTCTCTGCGATCTCACTGTTAATTGTAGCGCCCAACTCTCAGCGAGGCTTAAATTCGTTCATTTGCCTTGCACGCGTCCGCCGTCTTATTACACGCGCTTTTTTTGTTTTCGCAGTGGGAAAGAAATCGGAATCTTGTTGCCCAAAGGGAAGAGAAATGCTGTCGTTTCGTCGGAAAAGGATTTTGGGTCGTGATCAGGCCCAATGATTGTCGACTATGGGCTGGACCAGAAAGTTCTTAAAGGGCTCAGTATGTCCCAATCTGAATCTGCCCAAAGATGGGTTTTTGTGGAGAGCCCATGTCGCCTTAAATTGGTAGCAATACTCGCTTCATGGGAAATTGGAGTAAATGGAACTTCTCCTAACTTATCCAAGCAAATAATATGTTTTGAAAATATTTATAATAAATAGATAAAAAAAAATTCACTTGGTTTTTTTTTTATTAATTTAGTATGAGTTAAAAAAGTTTTACTAATAATTTTTTTGGTTATTTACTACAAATATTTTGAAAACTTATTGTTTACTTTAAAAAGTTTCAAAAATGTGTTTTTTTTCTCTTATTCTTCCACTTTTATCAAGTCCACTTAACAATCAAAACATTGGGACAACTTTTATAACAGTTTTTTCTCTAACACATTCAAAAAAATTACATCCGTGGTTATGCTTTTTCACTATGGATTGAATTTTTTTCACTTTAAAGAACTTTTATATTAAATATGACTGATTAAAAAAATGCAATGTTGCATCTTAAACTTAGTGGTGTTTGATAATTTAGGGTCTTAATTTTAATATTTTCAAATGAGGTCTTAAAATTGGAATATATTATAATTGTGGTCTAATAGTTAAAATTAAAATTCGATTTATTAATTATGGGTTGGGTTAGAAAGAACCAAAGAAATTTTGGGCTCTTTATAGGAATGCTATAGCCCAGGGCCCAGGGAGAAAGAGAGCCCAAGCCCGGGGGGCATATGCCCCCCGGATTTTTCATAATTTATGTTTTTACATGCAGCTTTTAAAAACTTTTTATATATGCCCCCTTCTTATTAATGGAAATTTTATGTGCGCCCTTATCGTTAACAAATTCTTTCCTCTAATTTATTCCTATTAATATTATTTTTTACGTATACCTCCGTAATCTTTTGTTCTAATTTGCCCCTATTTCAATAACAATTCTCCAATGTATCTCTATTTAAGTATTTTTCTTCTTGTTCTCTAAAATATTAATATTTTTCTGAATAAATATGACCTTTATAAATAAAATTTCCTAATTGCTTCACTGAAGTAATTTTTCTTGATTGTGCTTATACTTAAAACTCTTTTCATGCATCTCTTTTGTACTCCCTCAATAATTTATTATTAGTTTTGCTCTATCAAAATCATTTTCTCATAAGTGTTCTACTCTTTTTTCTTTTACTAAACTAAACTCAAAAGAAAATAATAAATCAAAAACTAAACTTCAAAAGAAAATTTTACCTTTGCATAGTAAAAAATTCAACAAATTAAAAACGCATATCGTTTTAACTATTTTATAGTATTGAAAGTTAATATATTAATAGTTTCTAGAGTTTTTTGTATTCTTAGCTTATACCCCCGAAACAAAATCCTAGCTTTGCCCCTACTATAACCTAAAGCTTGAATTGAGTTATATCATGAGAAGAGGGGAAAAAAGATCTGTGGAGAATTCCCTATCATGTTATACTATTGTATTCAGAATATAAATTATACCATTACCAGAAAAAAAAAAAAAAAAAAGAACACAAATTATACATTTAAAATACTAGTCAGTGACCGTCATGATATTGATTGGTTCTCGTCGATGTTCTCTGTGATATCAGCCCATTAGTATTAACCACTATACCGTCGTGACGAACATCAAATGTAATGATCGTTGTTATCTGTTGAAATATATGGCCATGTATTGTCAAATTTAGAGGACTATATGTCAAAAAGTAAAAAGTTTAGGCTCCGACCTAGAAACGATAAAATATTTGTGGTAAGTGATGAAATTATCCCATAAAATAATAGATTGTATAGAACATTACCCTTGTCCTCAAATTAGGGTTTCCTCTTCCACTCTCTCTTCTGTTCTCTTTCTCTCTAACGGTCACTAGTGGCTGCTGTCTCTAGTTTAGTGCAATGTTGTTACTTGTTAGTGATTTACATGGTGTTTAAAATGTGTTCACGAGGCATTTTCTACAAAAACTTTGTCTCGTAGAAAAAATTAAAGGCTTGTTTTTGTTGTTCACCGAAAAGATAACAAATTATTAGGGTGTTTGGTATAAGTGGTCTGGACCACTTTCTCATTTAGAAATATTGTGAAGCTCTTACATGTTACAGTAACAATAAAAAAAAAAATCGTTACAATGTAAAACTCTTACATGCTACAGAAACAGTTGTAACTAACGGTTTTAACCATCCTATCAAACACGTGGTAATTAGTTCGTATGATTTCTACACAAAATATAGTATTCAATAGAGTTTGTTTTTTTTTTTCAGCACTAACAAAAAAATATTCTTAAAAACAACATTAGTGATAATTATTTTATGTCATGTCAATAATTACTACAAATAATTATAGATACTTGTAATACTGATTACTATAGTTACTAGCATAATCTGATATAAGCAAAAGTAAAACCAATGTTATTTATGAGATACTCTTTTGTTCTAGTGTTGTGAAAAATATTAAACCTATTCAAGATATATTGATCCAATAATCTCTAAAATATGAATATGTTAAAATCTATAGATATACTTTTATTAGTATTAATGTGATATTGATTGAAAAAAATACATATACGTACAATAAAGTAGGTTAATTTAACAACTAAATTGGAGAGAGTTGCATGTATATATCTATTTAATGAATTTTGTGATATCATGTAATGTATTATAATTAATAAAACTTGCTTAAACATCACTGTTCTGAACCGTGGCATACCAATAAGTACCTTGTATTCTTTATTACAAAATTTTCCTATTTGTTTATACTCTTTCTTCCAAGAATAGTAAGTATAAATTATCGGCAAGAAGAACAATAGAATATCGAGATGTGTCCAAAAGATGAAAACAAAAGCCTACCTACAAAAAGCTGCGGGCGACAAAATCAAAAGCCCGCAATCATAATATGATTATTTTGTGAAAGGATATGCATTGATCAACAATTTTGTTTTTGTTTTAAAAACAAAACGAAACAAAACATATATATTTATATATATATGAAAAAGGATATGCATTGATCATATCAACAATTTTGTTTTTGTTTTAAAAACAAAACGAAACAAAACATATATATATACACACACACACTAAGAGTGGAAACTAATAAAGACGTAAGTGGATAGTCGGTCGTCCCTCTAAACTTTTGTTTTTCTTATAATTTCGTATGTAAAAATTATATTCCGCCCCCTCATCTTATAGGTTTAATCACACATTCGCTTCCTTTACTAATTCTTCTCGCTTCGCATTTGAATATATATATATATATATATATATATATATATATTTACAAGGAAATTCATGCTTATCTACAACATCTGGATTTCACTATCTAAAAAAATTCTGCATCACCAATCTTTGTAAGAAAAAGAAAAGGTGGAGCCCGCGAACAAAAGCAGATTCAAATTTCATAATTATATCATATAAAATACATCTATCAAAGATTGGTCCATATGGGGAGCCAAATTTCACAAGGCGAATAGAATAAGTTCGATACGCCACCCAACCACCAATTTGGCAACCTCATATTTCCGTTTTAGTGGGTCTAAGTCTGACCATCTTTATGTCCTCATATAATGTTCATCTAAGTAATTATTTCAAGCGAGCTTATTTTAGAAAAAACCTATGCTACGCATGTATATATTCGGATCATACCGATAGGTCTAGTTATTATTCAACGTGTAAAAATCTGATCTATAACTTGAAACAATTTTACATTACCGTTATAGATTTTTTACTTAAATAACGTAGATCACACCATTGATAAAATAATTTAACAATTAAAATAATATGATTTATTGATGACAAAATGTTTGTCCTACCAATAAAAGCTTCCTTAATTTTAATCATTTTCTCATCCTAAACCTCTCTCTTGCTTGTACGGGTGTCTTTTTTTTTTGTTTTGTTCTCATTCATTTGCTTTTTTAACCCAATGGTGGACCCAAAATATCACCACCATGAAGAATCATTGCTTGTGTTTATCCTTACAATGAGTTTAAGCTTTTAGTCTTTGTTAATTCAATCCTAATCCCATGAAGCAAGAGTGAGGGCCCCATCAAAATTTGAAAGACTAACCCATTACTTACTCAAAGCCAGGCAATGCAGAGAGATCTTGTTTTGTCGTTTATTTTTAGTCCATCTTTGTCAAAACAATCCAAATCTCAACCAATTTAATTTCTTTTTTCATATGTGTAATAAATTCCATATCTTAAAGTATCCTCATGATGCTAAATTGGAAGAGGAACATTATTAGCATTTAGAATCTAATCCACAACCGAAAATAAAAAAAAGCAAAAGACCATTCAGGGGTAATTAAAATGGGAATATCTGATATATAAATCAATATTTAATATTTTATACATTATTTTTAAAAAGGTATAACATGTATTTTGAATGTTCTCAAAATTATAGCTCGAAATTTTTAATTTATATTATATTTATATGTTTGTACCTGCAAAAAAAAAAAATAACATTCAAGAATTCTTTGTTGTCGGATCAGCTATTGATTTTATATCTAAATTCAAGATTTTTTTAGGGGTAAATTCAAGAATTTACCATTCGTAGCATACGGAAAAAATGTAATCAAACACTATTGAATGAATTTATCTTTTGCGGCTAAAATACAAGTTTTACGATTTTCCTCTTTTATTTTAAATATAAGGTCCAATTCGTGTTTATTGGTTACATGTCTATCGGTAAGTTATAATAGGAATTTGTTTATGATGAAAATAAATTTTAATGAGAATTCTATTAAGTTATGAAAAATACCCTATCAATAGGGCTTTGTTTTAAATTGACGGATCTGTATTTAAATTTTTCGTGCTTTTATTTTAGTGTTATTTTGACTAAATCTAATGGTTATAAATGTACGTTACAAAATGGAGGTATAAAATACAACCCTTTTAAAAAATGGATGTACAAAACCGTTTAAAAATATGGAGGCATAATAACTCATGTATAAATTATAGTTTGTATTTGTGGAGTTTTCATTGAGCACCTTGTATTTGACCAGATCAAAAGGAGGCGAAACCGGCCATTGTCACTTCTTAGTTGTGCAACCTCAGCCACTACTATCGAAACCGATAGCGTAGGACATCATGGCCGCTAGTTAGTAAAATGACCTTAACGTGCACACGAAGTTTAAAAAAAAAATGCTATAAAACATGTTGTTTGGATAGCTGGAAAATCTTGGACAACAAAATATATCTTCACATGCATAGTTTTGTCAGTTTTCAATGTTTGGCACAAGGTTTGCCTTTTGCCTTTGCAAGCCCCTTGGCATGACTCATGAGATGGGTTATGAGGGGCAACACATCATTAAGAGATGTTTGGTATAGGAGGAAAAAGTCAAAGGACGGAAATGAACGAGAGGATTAGTGGAAGGATTTTAAGACTCGTGATTGTTTGATAGAAAAAAATATATGAGGGAAAATCTTTTGCGGGAGAAGTTTTAGATTTTTTAAAAAACCCCAACTTTAATCCCTCCCAATATAAAGAGATTTAAACGAAGGAATCCATACCAAACACATTAAGCAAAAGATCATCTCCAAGGGTGGAGGCAAAAGAATAGGTCAGGAGTGCAGCGGGGGGCTGCTACTAGCTGTTTTTTAATCCTTAAATGACAAATAGGCTAAGTTATTATGAGGTAAGACAAATATAAAATTTCATAGTTTCAATGGGTGTGAATTATAAATTTCATCAGATTTTACATATATAATTAAAAGAAAAAGAAAATCTAAGACTGACGATTACTGGCCATCAACTATATGTGGCTTCATCCCCGATCATCTTGATATTCTCTTGATTTTTCTCGTCTAAATTACACACATACATACATATATATATATATATATATATATATATATATA